>JASCZI010030274.1:0-64645 GCA_036250425.1 Stylosanthes scabra
ACGCACGCACGCACGCACGCACGCACGCACGCACGCACGCACGCACGCACGCACGCACGCACGCACGCACGCACGCACGCACGCACGCACGCACGCACGCACGCACATATATATATATATTGTTTTATTTTTACCCTAAGAAAGGAATCCTAAACGCCCTTGATTCTCTCTTTTTCTTGGCATTCTTGTTGTAGGATCAAGGGACTAATTGAACTTGTGAATTCACTTCCATAACCCATGATGTCATGGGTAGCATTTGGTTAAGTAAAACATATCTTTCTTTTAAGATAGTTTCTCTATTTTTTAAATAAACACAATAAAACGTCTTGGAGACTATTTTTTAGCTTTAAGTCAATATAAAGAATGTTAGCGACACAAATAATTCTGTTATCTTCATTTCATTTTTCTGTTGTAGGTAGAAACTAAACTTATTCCTATACTCCTTATATTTTGTTATTATTAAATTAAGAGTAATAACTCATACTTTTATCCATTTTGGACACCAAAACAAAAATACTTATATCCATTTTAAAAAAGAAAAAGACATCTCTTAATTGATAAAAAAAAATAGTAGACTCCGCATCATGTTTATTTTTTTATAAAGACAAGACGGCTTGATTTATTTCTGTGAGACAAAGTGACTCTTCAATTATAAAATCGCTATATCTCATGACCAATAGAAATAGTCAAATAGAAGTCATAATATAATTTTCTTTAAAATAAATGTATTATGTTTTTTTTTGTTTAGATATATGGACTACTAGAACCAATAAAGTCACTAGATCCTATTATTAGTAATTTAATTAATATGACTTAAATGAAATTCTTCTTAAGTGAAAAAAATTAGTTAACAAAAAAGTAAGAGTATCAACCTTAAATAAGGTATGAGGAACGAAATATTTTCTAAATTAATACACCAAAAAAAATATTTTCTAAAATTTTCATGCTCAAATTATTTTCAGGAATAAAAATAGCTACAATTTTGAGAATAGTAGAATGATACTTAGCCATTTTTACTGGGCCAGAGTCACCTTTGAGAATTGAGAGCAGGCCCCCAACAAATCACAATAAAAATAAAGCAATACACTTTGCCATGGCACATTACCCATCAAAATTAACATTCTGTCGATCTTTGATTCTTTCTCACTTTATTTGATTGAAGAATATTTTCCACATTGCCTTTCCTTTCTTTTCTTTTTTTACAATGCATTTCATAGGAGAGAGAAAAAGGGTGTATAGTAGTTTTACAAGCTTTTTTTTTTGTTTTATTTTTTAAAAATTTTAGTTTTTTCAGCACATGGATTAAAGGCTTTAACTTTTGAAATGGGCCAACATGAAAGCTGGTAAAAGCAAAATAGGCAGCATTGGGATCTGGTGAAACAGGTTAGGGATTATTTAGGTACGGCCATGATTGGAACCTGAAATTGTTAGCAAGATAACATAAATTGTTTCAGAAGCATTTCATGTACATCATTGATTATGATAATTTAATAATTTTAATTATTAATTTTATTTTTATATATATGATCAATCGCTAATAAAATTCCACTGTAAGAATCACTTAATTATCATAAATTATGATGTAATTAAAATGCTTTTAATTGTCTGTTCACATTGGTGTCATGACCCTCAAATTCATCAATTCACATATCAAATCCTTGATTCAGTGGCCCTCAAAATAATCAATCAATGTCTCTATTTGATTCACTGAAATTGAAACATGATCAATTTCTGAATAGAAAAATTGGGTGCTTTCAGTTTAAGGTAGGACAAATTGGCTTTTTCACTTAAATAAAATAGAAAATTTTATATTTATCAAATGGTTCCAAATTGAAAACAGTTACATATATGTGATGGTGAATTTGACTCGTTATTCATGATTGGTTCTACCCTACCACCATTCACTAACAAGTAACAAGACTATACAATCCATTGACACACACACACAAAAATATGAGAAACTAATCAGACAAAGAGTCATGTTTCCTATTAATTCTACCTAGAAATGTAACATTATTAGGGTCATAATGTTCATCTATTTTTTTCCCCCTTATGAATGCAATTTATATTTTTCATGTGTGCCATTTTTACTCTATCAGTTTAAACTTTATATTGTCATTAGATGGTGTTATACATTTATGAATATTTTTATTTACATGAATATTATATATAACATATTTTTATGTTTCCATTTTTAATATTTGATGTGGTAAGTACCTAGCAATTTTATTGATAGAATATTGATTTATGTGTTTCTGTAAAGCATATTAGCTGTCACGATTTATGTATTTATGAATTATACAATTTTGTTAGTAAACATGGAGAAACACATTTGTCAGACTAAACAGTTACCACTCCCTTAACGCCCCAAAAAAAGAAAATAGGATTTATCAAACTTTCGTAGAAATAATAAAAACATGTAAAAACATAAGTTTTAATGACAATAACAACGGTAAAGATGAAGCAGATTTAACCAAGTTGGGTTGGTCTAATGATTAATTTAATAATCCGCTTAATCAAGTGTTAGGAGTTTGAATCTCGTCATGTGTATGCCGCAACCCCATTAACCAGCTACAAATCCTTAAATGAAACTTGGACCCACGACGGATTAGTTATTGGTTTGATAGGCCGAGGGATATCATGGGAAAAAATGTAGATTTTTGAGTAGCATGTGATTGATTTGAAAAAAAAAAAATAACTAGTTTAATATTTGAGGAAAAAAAAACAGAAGACAAAATTATGTTAAGTAAACGAAGTACTGCTGTAACGATCTGAAAAAGGGTTAAAATGGTACAATAATTCTTTATTTCCAAAAATTCATCACACTATTTTCATTGCCAGATACATGAGCAGCTATTGTTTCCTTCCTCTTCCTCTTTTGGTTGGTTGAACATCCGTTTGTTCTTTGCCAGTTACTTCTGATAGATCCACTGCAAAATTATTTCATTAGAAAAGAGTGAGAAATTATTTCTATAGTCAAAATTAGACAAGAAAAAGAACTACGTGGTGGTAATGTAAGAAACAATCAAGTTGGGAACAAAAATATGCCTGGAGAAGAATCAGAAGATACAATTGTCACTATCTAAGCTTTTATAATATATATAATTCAATATCTCAGCAAATTTTATTTAAAATTCTGAACTTCAAGAAAAGGGACACGAGATATTATTAAATCAATGTCTCAAATGGAACAAGTTAAGACACCATTTAAACTCTACTAATTATTCTTGTGATATTTTTACATGGTTTTAACCTTTGACAATATCAAAATCATTTCCAACATAAATGTCTCTTGGTCACTCTGCAAATATGTTCTTAAGTATAGGGTATCCTTATCAACAAAGGAGAACAAAGGAAATACCTTCTGGTCCCCGGGCCATCAAAGTAAAGAATATATTGTTCAGTTTCTCCATTTTCTTGGCCTCTTGTGCTTGATCGGTCTTAAACTTCAGGCACTGGTCAAAAGAACAATCAACTATGTGAAATACGAATGAGACAGCAACGGACAGCATAGAAGAGAAGTTCTTGTTCAAGTGCGAAGAATATGTTAGTGACACAATATATTCTATTCAAGAAAAATGGTTCAGACAAAAAGTGTGGTCAATAAAAAAAAAACAATCATTGATGCAAGGAATCACACCTTACTTATAGTTCCCCCACAACAAAATGCAAGTCATGGATTATGTAACTTTGAACGGCCACCAATGAGAGTTCTCAATTTGATGAGAATTTAATCCGGAAGGTTAACATAAAACATGACAGAAATGCCAATAATGGATTTGTCATCCATCACTAGTTCCCAAAGGCACAAGGAATATAAAGATTTATAGTGTATCCCTAAATCAATACCGCTGAACGAATTCCTCCACTAGTGGAGATTCCCAAAGATAGCATCATGCTGTTATTCATAGTATAAGGCATGAGATGCCTCATATAAGTCTAGTTGGTTGGTGTAGTGACATAAATTAATTTGTTGTTACTCTCCAGTTTATCACAACATTCTCCTTGTTTTTGAAATTCTTTGACATTGCAGGAAATGAGGCATAAAGGTTGCACTCAGAACCCTACACACAACTCCGAATTGCATGGTTTTAAAATAAAACAAAAGTAATAAAGCTACAGGCTCGTCGTACACACAGAAGATTTTTATATCCTGAATTGGATATACTTGAAAGAAGCAAAATCCATGAAAAATAGTAGAAATCATCATTGGTTGTTCAATCAACTTAAGACCTTATACGATAGAACCTTTGATTAAACATGGAGTTTTAATTTTTTTTTCTTCTCAAATCCAACAATACACATTTTACATTATGTTTACTGCAAGCAATAATATCATATCACGGCACGTCCTAAGATTGAGACACGAGGGCGTAAAATTTTTTTTTTTTTGGGGGGGGAAGGGGGGAGAAAAAAAAATAGCTATGCTCATGGCCAAAATAGCACACTAAAGAGAACTCTAATCTTGTTGCACCGCTATTAAGGATCAGTTTGCCAAAGAACTAGTTGAAGTATTCCACGCTTTTTTTTTTTTTTGGAATAGACATTAGGAAGCTAAAAAATGTATAAGTGCAAGGAGCAATTAACCCATGGATATAGGGCAAATGAACAATATCTATCAACAATGGTTTCCCGGCAATTATTTATTCATCATGCTTGTTAAACAATCGAAGCTAAATACACAAAGCACACTTTTTATGATGCAAATATGCAACTTGGAACTCAAGAAGAGTAAATTATGCTATATCAAAACCAAAATAGAACATTCACTATTAAATAAAAATTAAAAGGTGTATGCTATAGTGGAGAGCAAAAAAAAGTGAAGAGAATGAGGATTCTTTTTGATAGATGATTAGATACTTATCTAGTAGAATGTGCCATTTTATTTTTATCAGTTTTTAAGGTAGATTATACACTCTTCTTCATTCTCTCCACACACAAGCCTCTTCATCATAGAATTGGCCAAGTTACAAAGGAATGTAAATAGATAACTATTAAGATTACAGTTTCAATATTAACTACAAATCTTTAAATCATCGATATTTGAAAAAACATGTTTCAAACTACTCGAGGTTAAACGATAGCCAAAAAGAATAAAACCAAAAAAGATAAAAAGGAAAACAACGGTGCAGCAGAAAAAAATATAAGCATTGACCAATAAACACAGTAATAGGTATCACAAACTCAATTTGTATAGTGCTAATGAAATTAAAGCTCTGTCAGAGAACAACAAAGACAACATTCAAGCTTAGAATCCATCACATTCCGAAACTGAACACATACTAAACATTGATTAGGCCTATAATAATTATTACCTCTCGATTATCAGTGACCTTGAGCACCAATTTGCCATCACAGTGCCTGTACTTCATGACATACCGCGTCTGTATCACAAATTCAACCCCACAAAATGTTTCAGCAAATAAAAAAGGGATATCATAAACAACTTGGAGTGTGTCGAAAGCAAAATATGGGAAGGCAATTTAATGTTTAGGTGATTGGTGTTAACTGAATTTAGTTTTGTTGTATCTATTTTCTGGGCAACAAAATAGCAGTTCAATCATAAAACATCTGACAAGGACAAGGACCCAAGTTACTTACAGAATCAGGATCGGCACGGAAGAGCTGAACAGATCGTTCTACAAACTCGTCCCATGATGTTATGTAAACCATTTGATTGCAACCACACTCACCACAAACCTAGAATTCACAAATATTTCAAATTTTATGCATTGTTTTGTTGAGACCCAAACTAGAGGTTTCAAATAGGACAATCCTGATCGGTTTAAACATGCAAGCCAATCAGGTCTGTCTTGCAATAACTACTAGAAGGCCCATACATGACCCAGGCCACAGGCCTAAGCAGGATCAATGATCCCTTTTTTATTCTATGCACTTAGGCTTGGTTTCAAAGTCCTCTTTGATAAGGTGCTCCAGGATATGAAGCAAAAGCTAATTGTGTTTCATAAACAAAGATCAGAGACATTTTTGCTCCTAGCTTTAAAATGCCGGGAATGTTACTGAAAGCCATCGTGGGAGATTTTCAGATGTGCTCTCTAAAATTTTAATAGAAATCCAAATTTACCATTTTTATTCGATAGATACTAAGCCCGAGTGACAACGCATGACCAAGATAAGCAAGACAATCCACCACTCTGTTACTCTCTCAATATGCTAAACTCACAAAACCTAGCAGCAACAAATGAGATCTAAGACCAAGCAAAGAAATGGCTGCTAATCTAATTATGTACCCCCCCCCCCCCCTTTTCCCTTTTTTCTGTCTACAAATATGCAATTAAAACTCTAATTGTTGAGCAAATTAGAAGTAAGAAACATGGATTGTGTTTTAGAAATCCATTATACACAAATAGTTAAGTTATACAAGTAAAAGAGCATAGCATAGCACAGATTCATCGCAACACAATAAAGAGAATGTATCAAAGTTCCCAATTTGATTTGGCATGAAAAGGAATTAGCACTCACTAATCACTATAACTACCTCAAACTAGAACTGCCAATAGGGCCGGCCCATAGTTTTTATTGTGGATGGCGGCTCAAGGTGGAGAGCCAATATCTGCCATAAGATTATGTCATATGGTGTTGCAGGAAATGGCAGATGGACTAAAAATACATGCATATCCAAATTTTTCTTAAAAAACATACAGAAAAACTACACATCAAATAAATTATAAAATCTAATCAATATAACTATATAAGCAATTTTGTACTCATAAGGCATGCCATTAATTCAGTAAATTCAGCAGGATATTCAACACATAAACATAATACCAAGTGATAACTCATAAGATACACACACCCCAACTATGGCATGGTCAAATACTAAAAAGTCTCTGGTTGAATAAATAGTTTCAGTTTATCCTCCTTCAGTTAAATTACTAAGAAGGGACAAGTAAAGATGGTAGGTCTGTGTCTTAATAATGGATGCATACATGAAACAATGGTAATGGTTCTCATCGGTTCTATTTAAAGCACTGTATTCCATGATTTCCATTGAGAATTAATTCAATTTCATTATGAATTATATGCATGTGACAACATTTTTTGGTTTTAGCATTTCATTTTTTTGTTCCATGAGCCTCTATTTCATCTACTCTTTATAGTGGTCTATTCTTCAATCTTCTAATGATTGAGTATGCAGAACCAACACAAACACATTTCATTAATAAAAAATTGACGGCAAGATTGCAACAACAATCAAAGTGCAGAAAATAAAAAGAAGAAGAAAAAACAAAAGACAGAGAGAGTACCAGGGAAGAGAAGAAATCGGCGATGAACGGAGCAAGGAGCCAGGGACACGACGTAGGCACCGACGAGAGCCGTTGTGAGAAAGAGAGAACAAGCAGAGGTGACGGGCCAGCGAGGACCACAACCGCCACGATAGATAACGGAGACGGTGGTTGGTGGTTCTCGGCGTTGGATTTCTGGCGGAGAGGAGGCTAGGGTTCACTATGCTTTGGGAAAGAAATTAGGGATCTGGAATGAAGCAGCTGCAGCTCACCCCTAATCTCAACCGGGTCGGGTTCGGTCAAGTTTTATGTCGGGTTGGTTTTCTGCGCTAAGCACATTTCCAAAAAATAGAAGGAATGGAGCCTCGACGCTCCCTGTTTCAAAATATTTTTTTCCCTAAAAAACGAGGTCGTTTGCCATTTTTTCAAAAACCGGCCGGGTCGCGGTCCAGAGCAACCGGCCGGTTCCGATCTGGTTTTCCGATTCACAAGCGGTTTTTTGAATTTTGGTTTCTAATGTGAAACCGAACTGCAGAGGACACTGGTTTGCAGGGGTGTGCGCGGATTGGATCGAATTGGATATGATCTATCAGATTTCATATCCGCAATTTCCGGGCTCGGGTTAGAACGGATATATCCGCAAAAATAGAAAAAATATTTTAAAAAGCTTATTTCTAAAAAAAAGTAAGTCAATAATTTTTTTTTCATTCATTTAAACTTATTTATTCTTAAAGTATTATTACACAAACTTTTATTGAATCACAAAAGTAAAATAACATAACATATATGAATAATAATTATTAATTGAAATAAAATATAAAAATTAGAGTATATAGTTTTATTTATTTTTTATTTTGCGAATCTATTGATATGCAGATCGGATTCCCGAATATTTACTTAAAATATGTAATCAGATCCTCTTAATTTGCAGATCGAATTTGATGACGTTTTCGGATCAGATCGTATTGCAGATCCTATTAGCCTTTCAATATTAATTGATCTTCAATTAACGTTATATTTTATGTTCAAAATACCATACCTGCACATTTGCTCGGGTGGATTTCTAAAAGACAAACCCCAACAGATATGAATACAATGAATGTAGTAATGTTGTCTTAGCAATTTTCTAAAACTCTATTTTAGATCAAATATCCCAATGTCTTATTTGGTAGATTTCTAGTTATGCCATAATCAAACTTGTGAGACCATATATTACTCTCTATCAACAACTAAGCACGACAATATTTTCATTATCATTTTCAATACATTTTATTGGTCATTACTTGAGTATATACACCATCAGCAATAGTAGCTTCCCAAGATTAAACGATCGTTCTTTACCAGTTCATTTTACACTTAACATACCAATCCCGCACATTTGCGCGGGTAGCTGCTAGTTTCAATAATAAAAATCGATGGCAAGATTGCAACAACAATCAAAGTGTTGAAAATAAAAAGAAGAAGAGAAAACAAAAGACAGAGAGAGTACCGGGGAAGAGAAGAAATCGGCGATGGAGAAGAAAGGTGGAGACCCTTGCGCTGAGAGACGTGCGACGGTGAGCGATGGAGACTGCCGGGAGGCGTGGGACGGAGATTGATGGAGATCGCCGAGGCTTGCACCTTTGGAGGCTAGAGGCTGCGATGACGTCGGAGGTTGGCGGATCTTGGTTGCCGGTGGCTAGGGTGCTCATCACTTCTTTAGTTCTCTCTTCTTCTTCTCACTCAGTTCCCAATGTGCTAGCTGCTAGGGTTCGACTTCATCTGCATCAAAAGAAAATTAGCGTTTTTTTTTAATAAAACGACAACATTTTCAAAAAATTTTCTAAAAAAACCGTTAAGGACAAAAAAACTAGCACTGTTTTGACCAGTTCCACCGCCGAGTGAACCGTTTATTTGCCCAATCTTATGTAACAAGTTTTTATATAGAATCGAACCAGACAGATGATTGATTGATTTCCATTAATCCGATCTAGTTTTCAAAACCATGGGATAAAGGACATAAGATAGAAAAAGATACAAGTTTTTCAATATGTTTGATAACATTATACAAGAAACAACAATTTAATTCAAATGTCAATTTTATCATTATCACTTCTCTACCATCATCCACCACCAGCACTAACAAACAGATCACGAGAACTTTTTAAGTGATGCAATACTGGAGACGAATAGATTTAAGCACCGTAGCAAACAAAGGGCACGATAGCAAAAGGGGTAGAGAGTTCAATGGCAAACAGGGAGTGAAAAAATACTATGACTATGTAGAAGGGAGAATAAGAAGTGAACAAAAACTGAAATGGAGAAGGGAGAAAAGAGCTTGGCCTAACCATGGAGCAAAAATCGCAGAAGAAAAATGAAAAAAAGACTATGGCAATAGATACCAAGCAACTTGTCAATGGAAGGAGTAATAATCCATTAGGGGCTTAGGGCATAGTTTTCCTATGAATCCATTTGGTTTGTTCCGGGTTTGGCTTGTTTGACCCAATTAGGGTGTTTGTTCCTTTGGCTTTGAGCTACGACCAAAAAAAATAACAAAAGCAACCAATTTAGATTTCTTTTATATAAAAATAATCATATTTTTTATTTAATAAACGGTTGAAATGGAATAAAAGTATTATTCTATTTAACCTAATCATCAGTTTAGTTTAAGGTTTGATAACTTGATAACAAGAATTTTAAAATTAAAGTAACTTATATAAAAATATATCTAAACATGTAATTTTAGTTGCCCTACAAAGATTCAATGTTGTCTAAAGAAGGGGTTGAATGAGACCACTACTTTTTGGCCAAGTAGACAAAGTAAAATACTTAGCTTGCTATTGAAAACAGTATAGTCAAGTTGCAGGAGAAAAAATGACATGATGCGCAGCAGAAAATAGAATTGTAGAACTCAAAAGAACACAAGTATATATTTGGTTCAACTACCTCCACTGCAATTTACATCCAGTCTCCACCACAAACATGGTGAAATTCCACTATAATTTCAATAAATTACAAACACCAATTTAAAAGAAATTACATTTTACCTTACACCAAAGAGTTTCAACCTAAGTTAACCTACTTTAGAAATCAATAAGAGTGTTGTCCCAACTCACAAGGGGAACCTCCCAAGCTCATGACACAGAATAGAAACTATTCTAAACTTAGAATAAATTTCCAATGGCTTTTTCTCAAGAATCTACTCTCTTATCTTTTCTCTCATAGCCTTTTCTAATGTCTCACACATTGCCTTTTACCATTATGAAAACAAGAAAGCTAAACTTTAGAAAAACATAATATTCAATGAAGCTTTTTTAAGGAGAAGTCTATTGGTGGAATTGCAATGTTAATGACTCAATTGATGTGCTTTTTCTCTTTGTCTCTTCTTTTGGCTAAATGTCCCTTTTATTCATTGCCTCCAAAAGATCAAAGCATTTTATACAAAATCATGAGCAAATCTTTCAGTTGGAGCCTGCTGATTCTGCAACAGCTAATGGGTTGTGTTGCTCTGCATTTTCGCAAAATGCAAGCTGCAACATTAGGGCAGTAGCAGAAACGTGGTTGTGCAACTTTGCTCATTGCTCTGTCTATGTATTTTCTCTTATTTGTCCTCGTTGTATCATCTTAAATCACAACTCTTCATTTATGCTATGACTTCAAGTTTCAATCTTCACCATTAAATTCAATTGTTGTTGATGTTATGCTGCCCTTTGTACTTCTTGTAACGAGAAAATAAAGCTTCTCTCTTGTTTTTTGGCTATACCCAAATGCATTGCTAATGGATTACAATTCATATTTTCTTTCAAAACGCATCAGTCTCACTCAATTCTTTTCAAGCACTAGCTTAGATAACAAGGATATGAACTTGCTAAATAACATACACATCAAACAATACCTTTAAACCCAATGAATTAATATTTTGTCATTACACAAAAATTTAATGGGCAAGTTACCTATGTACACCAAAAGAAATTCAATATTATCAGATTACACTAAAACCAGAAAATTGATCACATTGCACCGTTTGCCATTTCTATGGAATCCGTGGCAGGGTGTAGAGATTTCCTGAATCCGTTGGATCCCACCACAGATTCAGATGAATTTGCAAAAGTTTGTACAGGATCCGTGGCGGTGTAACTACATGCGAAGGGGGATCCATGGCAGGGTTAAAAAAAAACCTATAAAATCCGTGGCAGGGTCTTTCAGATTGAGAAGGTTGGTTTTTAGAGAGAGAAGTTAAAATTTTTTTAGAGAGAAGTCAGAGAAAAAGATTGATAGAGCTTTTGAGTATTCTTCATGGAAGAGCGTCCGATTGAGGAGATTGCTGCGAAAGACCGGTGGCGCCTGCCCAGCAGACTCAGGGCGGTGCCAGCACCAGTCAGCCGGTACAGGAGGTGGGGACAAGCTCACATGCTTACCTCTCACCCACCCCTCAGACCCAGGGGACCACGATCCCATCGACCATGAGCTCCCCGTCGCAGCAGGCGTTCCTGGACGGGATAAATAGCCCGACATTTCAGCATTATATTAGCGGCGTGTTGCATCAAGGCCATGATGGTTACAGGCAGGACACGCAGTTCGATGGCTCTCTGCTTCATGTCGACCTGAACGAGCCGTTCTCCGGTCCGTCGAATCTCTTTATGGCTTTTGGTGGGACTCCTCCATCCGCAGCACACGTGCCGGGTGGATCCTGGGACTTACCGTTTATGGAGCCAGCCCGTCTGCCATCCCCCAGCGTCGCCTGCAGCAGCTGAGCAGCCTGACAAGCCAGCAACACAGGGGCGGGCCCGCAGAGCTCCACGTCGTCGAGGGTGCGGCACCGGAGGCCATATGTAGTTTTCTTATATTATTTATGTACTTTATTTTCACGCACTACTTTATGTGTACCAGAACTTGCAGACATTTGTATTTCGTGTATTTATATACATATTCGTATTTTCGTAGACAATGTTTAAATTTTTTTTATCGTTCACGGCAACTTTCAATGATACAACGCATAGCATTTATCTGCAATAATTTCATTAAACACTAATCACAAATAAATATTTACAAATATATATATATATATATATATATATATATATATATATATATATATATATATATTCGGCCTGATCCGTGGTAGGGTCTTTAAAATTTTGTTAACACATCAATGAATCTGTGGCAGGATTCCACGGATTCCATAGAAATGACAAACGGTGCAATCTGATCAATTTTTTAATTTTGGTGTAATTTGATAATATTGATTTCCATATAATGTGTATAGGTAAGTTGCCCAAATTTAATTGCTTTCAAAACTCAACATCCTAAAAAATTACATCTAAGATTCCTTAGTTCAAACACACTTTAAATTATCTTATATATCTAGCCACATAGGGGCGGATTTAGGGAGTGGTCAATGAAGGTTCTTCCCCAAGAGAAAATTTTAAACTTTTTAAATAATATAGAATTAGAATGGGTAATGATTTGTTAATTAGATTTTGTTGTCTAGTGGGTGCCTCAATTTTTTGAGAGTGATATTGTTTGAAGACTTTTTGGTGAATTTTCAAGACTTTTTAAATAATATAGATATTGCCTTCACCATTTCAACATTTTGGTGACTTTTCAAGACTCTTTTAATATTAATTAAGAGTGTTGTATAATTTGATAGCCAACTATTTTTTCAAATAAATAATTTTTTCTTATTCCTCTTTTAGGTTTTTATGTTTTATTTCCCTCCTTAATTTTTACATTTATTATTATATAAAAATAATTTAATTTATATATTGACTACTAATTTAATACATTAAAAAATATATAAATAACAAATTAAATTATTTTAAAATTTATTATTTTTCCATGATATTAAAACCATAATAAGTTAATATTTTTTATTAAAAATGTTATTAAATTTAAGATACAATATTTAATTATATAAATTTTTTATTTTTGACCCCTACAAGATTTTTAGATCCTGCCTGGGCCATATGACTTGAAGTTGAATTCACTTCACTCGACAAAATGATACTCCAAGGTAGGAAAAAAAATTGGGATTGTCTTTTAACCAAAAAAAATTCATTCATTCAAAATCGTATTATAAAAAAATTTAAAGAATTAAATCGAAATTTTAAGTTAAATCGAGATTTTAATCGGTACGACCGTACGAAAGCTCTACAAATCTAATCCTCAAACATTTTAAGGTCACATAATATATGTGGCTTTCTTTTGGGTCCAATGTTCCGGCTATGAACATGTTATAAGTCAACAAACGTGTGGAAGAAAAAACATTAGCTCATAAACAAAAAATCTTAATAATCACATGCTAGAAAGTCAATAAATTATTTGTCGTAACTAATAAAAGATAGAATTTCAATAAAAACAAAAGAAGTTCAATTCATTAAAAATAAAACAAAAAAATAATGACGTTTTAATTTTATTGATTATCAATATATTGATAATCAAGAACTTTTTTTTTTTTAAGAATTTAATTTCTATAGACCGTCAATATAAAAGAATTTTACACATGCATCCAATCAGGTATTATCACATCATTAGAAGTAATTAATTTTTAAACTCACTATTTATAAAGTCATATAAATACATAAATCTAATTAGATGACGGTATAAAACTCAGCACATCAAAATTAAACTCTTTTTGTAATCAATAAACTCCAAATATACATTACTAACAACAAGAATAAGAATAAGAATAAGAATAAGAGTATATTATAGGAAAGTGTTTAGGTGTTTCAGGATATCAAATGTTCCAGTACTTTTAACCATTGATCTTGAATTAATTTTAATAATAAAATATTTTTTATTAAGATGAACGATTTTATGATTAAAATCAACGATTAAAATCAATAGAACATTTAATACAACGGAACACCTAAACATATTAAATGATGGGAAATTAAAGCATATATGCAAAGTGATAAACAAAGCTAATAAGCATCGGAGGTGAAACAATATAACATATGGGTTCATCAACACAAGATGATGGTTCATCAATGGCTATTGAAGAAGAAGGAGGAGAAATTGGTGATGATGAATTATTGATGAAGATGAAGATGGGGAAAGGAACATGGAAGCATGCAGCTTTTCATGTAGCAACCACCATAGCCACACCTGCTGCTTATGCCCCTTTGCCATTTGCTCTTGCTTCTCTTTCTTGGCCTCTTGGTTAGTTCTTCCTTCATTCCTCAAATACTACCTCACCCACTCTGTTTTTTTTTTTTAATTTTTTTGAAATTTTTTTAAATCCAAAGTATTGTGATTATTAATTTTTTTAAAAGGATATATTGACAAGAAAAGAGGTTGAAAGTTTGTTAAATTAAATATAATAGTTTAATTTGTATTTTATATTTTCAACCTATAAATAAACCACTCTCATAATATTTTTTATTTCAATTAGAATTTTATTTTACATGTATATCATATTATATATCTCAGTGTCATAAGTAACAACAACAATCTCTTCTTATAATTATTGTATAAATGGTTATTTAAAAATATAGATATAAATCATATAATCGAATAATTATATAAAATTATTTATATTTACATGGTATAAAAGTTAGATTCTTTTATTTATACATGAGAATATAGATATAAATCATATAATGGAATAATTATGTAAAATTATTTATATTCGCACTGTATGAAAGTTAGATTCTTTTGTTTATACATGAGAAAATATTAGTAGTTAATATTTTTTTAATCAATAATAAACCAATAATTTTATTCTTCATCATCACCAAGTTAATATTCAATTTTAAATAATCTATTATCTACTGTTTCAAATAATTTATTTCTTATTATTTCAGATAATCTGTTTTCAATTATTTTAGATAATTAATTTTTTACTATCTAAATGACTAATTTTCTTTTTTTTTTTTTTCTTCTATTGGACACTACTCTTTATATATTTGTCAAGACTCAAGATAGTGGTGGTGTGATTTATACATGTTAAAACGACATGGTCCTTAATTGATGTCAGGTGTGAGTAGTCTAGTGAGTGCAACAGTAGCAACATGGTACTCCAGCATCTTGATTGCTTCTTTATGGAAATGGAATGGGGACAAGCATATCACCTACAGACATCTTGCACATAGTATTTTCGGTATGTATATGCCTAGATTCGCAGTTAATTAACCTTAGGCTGTCGGGTTAGGAATACCATGAGAAAAAAAAAAATCTCTGCATTAACAAGTCTCTGTACTATAAGTAATTCTCTAAAAATATTTATAAATGAGTTTTGTGTATAAAAAGACAAAATTTATAAATATTTTTACTCCTAAGTGAATGCACTCTTAAGTTGAAAGAATTAAATTAAATAGTCTCTTCCATAATGTTAGTTATTTTTTATGTATGAATTGAAGGTTCCTGGGGGTACTGGTCTATTGCCATTTTTCAGCAGGTAGCTTCTCTGGGAAACAACATTGCTATCCAAATTGCTGCTGGCAGTAGCCTTAAGGTTATAACTTTAATCATCTAACCAATACCATATTTCATGAAAATACACTTATTATAAGTTCTTCATTCTAGTAATCTTTCTTTTCTTTAAATATAAAAGTTTGGTATTTCTTATTTCATAAGCTAATTTTTATGGGTTCATTTAATTCTCTAATGGTATTAATAGAGACTATATATTTTGCATAATTAGCTAGATGGAGATATTAGAAAAAGGAACGTGTAGAAACAAATAAATATCTTTGTCTTATGGTAAATGACAAATTTTCTGTTTTGACTCTTTTTTTTTTTGTGATAAGACATTTATATAACAATTAAAAAAATTAACATTTTTTCAGTTTATGATGAGCTGGTTTCCAAAATTAATATAATTCATCTAATACATTAATATAATAATTCAATTTCTATGTGGATATATACAGGCAATTTACAAGCATTTTCAGAGTGATGGAAAATTGAGCCTACAACATTTCATAATTATATTTGGAATATTTGAACTAATTCTTTCTCAGCTCCCTGATATTCACTCACTGAGATGGGTAAATGCATTGTGCACTTTCAGCACAATAGGCTTTGCTGGCACAACCATTGGTGTTACTATTTACAATGGTAGGAGCATAATACTAGTGAAGAATAATTCTTTCTATTTTTCTATATATATATATATTTTTCAATCGATGCATCAATATACACCTAATTGAATTCTTATTACTCTTAATTAAATTTCTTGTTTACAACATTGATCTGATCTTGTAGGGAAGAAGATTGATAGAAAATCAATTAGGTATAGTTTGCAAGGCAGTGCTAGTTCTAAAACATTCAAAGCCTTCAATGCCCTTGGAACCATTGCCTTTTCATTTGGTGATGCAATGCTACCAGAAATACAGGTATATAATGCTGCTTAATCATTGATATAATATAATTGTCCTTTTTTTTTGCGTGACACTTTTTCAAGATTTTTTGGTGACTAATATAACTGTCTATTTTCACCTATTTTGCTCTTGGCCACATTCTTGAATTTTTGGTTATTTTGGAGATCTCTTATCTTTATCATTTCAATTATTTTCCAATTTGGTTTTTATAATGTAATTTAAAATTTATAATTAAATCCTTATATTATATCGCATAAAAAATTTCAATAAGGTTTTTTATAATTATAATAAAACAAATAATGTTTTTTCAATTTCCTTCTAACTTGAATCTCAATATTTTCTAAAAATAATAAAAAAAGTTGTATGTGCAGCATAAGAACTTAGCTCTTGATCACAAAATTTTTAACACAGACTTTTAATTATAGGAGTAATCGATCTAGTTTATTTGAAAAGGTTTTGTATAATACAATAAATTATCTAGAACAGTTTTAATCTTAATCATAGATATACACCAGAAGAAAATGTTTTATACTAATATAAAAAAGCGAATTTATTACCTAATTGTCATTATTTGAAAAATTAATTTTCAAAATATTATTTTTTTTAAACTATTATAAAACTGTCATTCTTTTGTTATAGTGACAATTAATCTTCTGTGTTAGTTAGTGTGAGTTTATGTCTATTTAAAAAGTTTCTAATTGCAAAATAATAAGAAAACATAAAAACTTAATGAAACATTACATATAAAAAAATCAGCTATCATATGCTCGTATAAATTACATATCAATGGCTGATTTTTTTATATATATTTTCTCCCTTGGTTGTAGTTGTATATCAAACTGAAAATTGTGAAATGATTATTATAACAGCCTATATATTGCATTTTTATTATTATAGAATACAGTGAAAGAGCCTGCAAAGAAGAACATGTACAAAGGCATTTCAGCTGCATATAGTATCATTGTTGTGAGTTATTGGTTATTGGCTTTCATTGGATATTGGGCATTTGGATCACAAGTTCAACCTTATATTTTAGCTTCCTTGTCTATTCCACAATGGACTGTTCTTATGGCTAACTTATTTGCAGCAATCCAAATCTCAGGTTGCTTTCAGGTATTAATACCTCTTAATAATTATGAATCTTCTAACTGAATTATTATTATTATTATTATTATTATTATTATTATTATTATTATTATTTTATACCATTTCGTCTGAAAACTCGAAAGGTGCGTTTGGGAAAGAGCCTGAGACCGGGAGATTAAGACTGGGGGACCGAGACTGAGACTGAAATAGGTTTGTGTTTTGTGTTTGGTTTAAAATTAATTAGAGATAGAGACTGAGATATAGAAATTAAACTAAGTTGATGGAGCAGAAATAAAAGTTAGTATTAAAAACTACAATGTTGATTAAGTGTATTTGAGTAAAAAAATATTATTTAAGTTTCAGTCCCAGTCTCTAGTCTCACTGTCCCTCCAATTTGGAAGTACTGAAAATACTGAAATTCTGGGAATTGAGAATGAAATTTTAGTTCCTGACTAAGAAACAGGATACTGAGTCTCAGTCTTCCAGTCTCAGTCTCAGTCCATCAAAACAAACGCATCCTAAAGCATCGTTGGAGTCCAGCTCTTTATTGTGTTTTTTTTTAATATAATTTCTTAATCTAAGAATAATTAATTTATGCTTGAATGAAGAATAATATGAATGAAAATAGTTTCCAAATGATAATCTATTATGTTTCAATATTTTGATAAAAAGATTATGAAATGTTATATTAAAACTTATGTTTAATTTTAATATATTAAAAAAATTTTACACAGTTACCTAATTAAATTTAAACGGTTAGATGACTTTTTAAATAATAAGTTTAAAAATTAATTACTAATGTAATTAATAATACATGATGTTTTACAATTATAAAATCAATAATGCTAGGTAACTAATATAATATTATAGTCACGAAAAAAGCCAATATAATATTATCCTACAACACTAATAAAATAAAAACAAATGATCTAAAATATTAAAATAATTATTCAAAATAATAAAATCGAATCATTCAAATAGAAATAAGTGATCATCAAAATATAAGCAAGTGATTATCTGAACATAATTAAATAATTATCTTAAGCAATTTTTATTTAAACTTTAAAAACTCCATAAAAAAGAGAATTTAAACTTTAAAGGGATGAGAAAATAATGATAAAGCACAAGCAAGAAAGAGAGAAGAAGAAGAAGGGTCTGGCGACAATAGAGGGAGGAATAGCCACCGCCGAGCAAGAGGATGAGGCAAAGAGATAGATTGCGAAACAAGGAGAGAGAGTATGCGAAATGCAAGAAGAGAAGAACCGAGAGAGGGAGACAATAAGAGAGGCGATGACGGAGACGGAGGTCGCCGCCTTGCCGCTACGGTTGTTGGAGTTTGCCGCCGTTCACGCTACTGGGAAAATGGTGATGATGATGCCACGTTGTGAAAAAGAAGAGGTGGTGGTGGTTACGGTTGTGGTGTGGCGTTGTGCCACGAAGATGAAGAAGAATGGAGAGCGGCGGTGGAGAAAGCAAGAAGAAGATGTGGTACACAGAGCAGTGGGGGAGAAGAGGGGAGAGAAGAAACCTGTTGGTTAGTGTTGTACAAATAATTATTGGTTAGGAACACTTTTTCAAAATTTTTGTTTATTCATATAAACTATATATTTTCCACTTAAAGGCAGCTATTAATAATATTCTGATTCTACTTAATTTCTTTTTCTATTTTCCTTTCCTAGCTGATATATATACATATATTTTTCAAATAAGCTATTTTCCTATTTAAGAAAAAGTAAATAAAGAAAACCAATTCTGAATGGTTTCTAATAAAATGCTTAACTATTTTATCATGATCTACTAATGAAGGTTTATTTTTTTGCATGTTCTTAATTAGATATATTGCAGGCCAATATATGCTTACTTTGAGGAAAGAACAGTGTCCAATAAATCAACAAGTAGTGATCATCAATTTCCATTAAAAAGTCACCTTGCAAGGCTTTTCTTCACTTCCATATACATGGTTCTTGTTACTCTTATTGCTTCAGCTATGCCCTTCTTTGGGGATTTTGTGTCCATTTGTGGGGCAATTGGGTTTACTCCTCTAGACTTTGTCTTCCCAGCTTTAGCATATATTAAGGTTGGAAGTAAAATCAAGAACAACAAGAACAACAAATTTTATCTTTTGATGCTACCATTGAATGTCTTAATAGCTACATGGTTCTCAATTGTTGCTATCTTGGGTTGCATTGGGGCAATTAGATTCATAGTAGAAGATATCAAGACCTACAAGTTCTTCCATGATATGTAAAATATTTTTTGAATCCTCAAAATACCTTAATTAGCTTTTTTAGGTTATTGTTAGTCTAGTTTAATTTTATAATTATTTTAATTGTGTGTTTTGAAATATTTCTCCTAGAAATTTAAAACTCTTAAAGAGAAACAGTAGTAAATGATTGTATAATAATATCTATTTTGCGTTGTTTGAATATTTGTTTTTATCTAGATAGATGAATAATAAAACATCAAACTCTAAAAATTGTATTTAGTTATGGAAAATATCAAATTTTATTTTATTGATGATATTATTTCTCTTAAAAATTTAGGTTATTAAATGGGATGAAACATGTTAGATCAAATTATTTCATTGAGTCTAACTTTTGACCTATTAAAAGCTTATTTAAATACTTGAGCTTCACCTATTCAAAAATCTGATATAACTTAAAAGTTATTCATAAGCCTGTAATAAAAAAATGAAACACAATATAATCTCTTAAAACAAAAAGGTTTTTCTGAAAAAACTAACCTCTTAAAATAGAAAAGCTTTATGTGTGTTTAAGTATAAAACTATTTTGAATAAATCTATGTGTACCATTGTACACACTTGTACATACCATTTAACAACACAGAAAAATATAATTAAATATTAGCACTAAATTTATATTTTTCTGTGCTAATGTTTATATTTTTCCGTGTTATTAAATGGTATGTACAGATGTGTACAATGGTACATCTAATATTATCGAATTATTTTTTATCAGATCAATTAATGCTAGACTTAATTAAGTTTTTGGTAGACTTTACCTAACTACTGATGGATTTGGTTGAAAATAATGTTTGTAAGACGTCCCACATTGCTTGTTGTAAGAAGTGTGTGTGAGTCTTTATGTTATAAATAGAGGCTTAAGTTGAGAATTTTAAGTGTACCGAGTCAATACACATTGTATGACTTTTAAATTCCTTCTTCTACTTTAGAGTTTTCTCTTGTAAGAGTATAGAGGGTGTAGTCCTTAAGACAGTGTGGGAGTGCTTGGTGACGGAGTAGAAAATATTGTGGTGTATGGTGTAATTCTTTTTCATAATATTTTGTTGGTTGTTGTTTGACAACAACCGTGGTTTTTTCCCTGTTTTTGGGTTTTCACGTTAATTCTCTTGTGTTGTGATTGCGTTGTTGTTCTTTTCTACTTCTCTATTTTAATTCACAATGGGGGTATGGTCACGATGCTCAACAATTGATATCAGAGCTATGGTTCGATAGATGTAAATTCTTAATATGCTATGTGGTTGCAGCTTTATTTGATCTTCCACATCAGAAAAAAATTATCCTGTGAAGTGTTGGAGAATTGTTCGTTCGTGGTATCTTGGTTATTATTGTGTTGCTACAATAGTACCCTTTTCAAGCGCCGTGAAGTTTGATATAGAGAAATTTGACGGAAGGATTGTCTTTGGCTTGTGGCAAGTTCAAGTCAAGGATGTATTGATACAATCTGGGTTACACAAAATGCAGAAAGTCTGGGCGTACAAGAAAATTGTCCTGGTGGAGCAAGTTCGGCAAAGTGCTCCAAGTCAGCGCCTCTCTGGTTGAGAGATATATCTTTTTGGTAGGTCCGCACTGCCATGGAAGAGGATGAGCTGTTAGCGGGTCCACAATTACATATAGGCATTGGTTGGCGATTTATGCAAGTTGTATGATTGTGGAGTTATGTCAATGCTTGAGTTACTTCCAAGGAAAGCCAACATGGAAGCAACACCATAAAGTCTCAGCAAGGTTTGTTCGACATGTGCCGATGAAATTCTTAGAATTGGTTAATTCTAAGTGGATGCGCTTTTTATAGTGGAGTGAGATAACTATAGAGCTATGATTGTCTGGTATTGACAATGTCATTATTTTTCAATCAAGGTGGAGATTGTCGGGTTTGGTTGAAAATAATGTTTATAAGAAGTGTGGGTGAGCTTTTATGTTATAAATAGAGGTTTAAATTGAGAGTTTTAAGTGTACCGAGTCAATACACATTATATGACTTTTAAATTTCTTCTTCTACTTTAGAGTTTTATCTTGTAAGAGTATAGATGGTGTAGTCATTGAGACAGCGTGAGAATGCTTGGTGCCGGGGTAGAAAATATTGTGGTATATGGTGTAATCATTTTTCATAATATTTTCTTGGTTGTCGTTTGGCAATGACCGTGGTTTTTTCTATGTTTTTGGGTTTTCAAGTTAATTCTCTTATGTTGTAATTGTGTTATTGTTCTTTTATATTTCTCTATTTTAATTCTCCATAGAAGTATGGTCACGATACCCAACAATCTCAGTATAAAGACACATCTGATTCTTTATATATCAGTTATCACCATTCACCCAAAATAAAATATAAAAATGGAATATTAATTTAAATGTAAAATATTAAAAAATATTAAAAAAAATTCTGTGCAACCAAATGCAAACAACAGTGTTCGATCTAGGAATGGCAATGGGGGTCCATGGGGGCGGGTACCTCTTTCCTCGCCCCCATCCCTGTTTATGATTTTGTCCCCCGTCCCCGCCCCATATCCGTGACGGGTCCCCGTTGGAGGATCCTCGCGGGGGAAGCGGATATCCAGCGGATTAAATAAAATTTTTTAAAATTAAAATAACTATATAAATATAATTAACCTAAAACAATGTTCAATACTTCAATACAACACAAATACACAACAAAGTCTAGGTGTTTAATTCAGTACACTGACATGAAACCAAAATAAATATCCTAGAAAGTATGAAACTAACAATGTCCAACATAAAGATTAACAATAAATGGAACATCATTAGAAAATAATCTTGGCTGCCAATCAAGCTGTTGTGACAGTACTCTCTTCCTGTGATTAAAAAAAAAATTAGGTAGAAAAAATCAATGAAAGTAAAATCAATCACAAGAGTCATTAAGATATTCTTACAATACTATCATCTGGATCAGGAGCTTGTATAGTGAGGCTTTCATAATCCAATTTTGTCGTTGAAGCCCCTAAAATGTTGACAACAATAAAAAGTTAATAAAATTATTCAATTATAATATAAAAAGAATGCTTGTATTTAATTTGTTACCTTTGTATTCATTCCAAAACCAATCTTGACAACACATTAGAGCCTCTAATGTATGGGGAAGTAACTTATTTCGATGTGGTGTAACAACCCGACCACCAGTGCTAAACGATGACTCGAAAGCAACCGTAGAGATTGGAATTGCAAGAAAGTCTCTTGCAATTTGCTGCAAGATTGGAAACTTCACTCCATTTGATTTCCACCACCCTAAAATATCGAATTGTTCATTTTTGGATTTAGGCAACACTTTCTCATCCAAATAATGATCCAATTCAGACTGTTTATCAGTGAATGCTGACTCTTCAGTGACATATGAGGCAAAATCATCTTCCCAATCTTCATCCATACTGGCCCCTTGAGTAGATCTTGATGTGGTTGATAAATTTAGCCACTCTCTTTCCCTATCCTTGTTTCCATACTTCCTAACCAAATCTTGACAAAAATTTTTCACTTTTTCTATCTCATCACATGCACTTGATCCATATATCTTAGGGAAAAAATAGTTCAAAAGAAGCATTTTATACTTAGGGTCCAAAATGGTTCCCACGGCCATGACAACATTAATTGCACTCCAATATTTGTCAAACTTTGCAATCATGCTTGTTGCCATTTGTTCAATGATCTCAATACAACAACTTTGCCATTCAAGCAACGCCAACTTGATGCGACAAATTTTAGGAAAATAAACATTACAAGTGGGATAATGAGTACCGGAAAATAACTCTGTGACACTATAAAACAACTTCAGCCTTTGACAAATTTCCCCAACCATTTCCCAATCATCATCACTAGGCAAGGATTTGTACTGAGATTCACGTACAGCTAAACGTGCAAACACATCTTTATAATCTAAAGCAACCTTAAGCATAAAAAATGTAGAATTCCATCTAGTTTGGCAATCAAGACTCAAAGATTTACCAAATGCTATGCCCAATTGGTCACAAGTTTCTTTAAATCTTTCCCCTCTCTTAGGGGTTGCAGTCCAATAACCAACACTATCTCGCACCTTTTCAATTGCACCAGCTATAATAAGTAACCCATCTTTGACAATTAGATTGAGAATGTGTGCACAACAACGCATATGAAAGACCTTTCCCCCCAAAATAAACTGCCTAGGTGACACTTTAGACAAAATATGATCAACCATGGCATCATTAGTGCTACAATTGTCAACAGTCAATGTAGATATCTTTCTATAAAGATTCCAATCCATCAAACATTCAACCAACACATCAGAAAGAGCAATAGCAGTATGAGGTGCAGGTACGTAAATAAACCTAAATATACACATTAAACACATTCAGCATTTCAAATCATCTTTAACTTGCATATTAAAAATATTCAAATCATTTTCAGCATACATATTAAACATGTTCAATGAGAAGTAAAAATAATAGACATATTACCTCATGATGATGCTCTGCAAAGTCCAAGAGTCATCAATAAAGTGTGCCGTGATTGCCATGTAACCTCTATTTTGGTTGCTAGAAGTCCACATATCCGTTGTTATCGCAACATGACTATTATTAGTTTGAAGTCCCTTCATTATCTTTGCCTTCTCAGTTACATACAACTTGATAATATCACTCTTTATTGTATTGCGAGACACTATCTTGAAGAGTGGCTGAAGATCGCTGCAGAACTGTCTGAACGCAACATGCTCAACAATGGACAGTGGGTACTCATGCATACAAATCATCCTACAAAGGTTTCTTCTTGCTTTTTCTTGATCAAAAGCATATGAGCCCACCAAAACTGTTTCACCACTAGGTGATGTGCTTGTCTTGAGAAAAGCTTGTCTTATATCCCGAGTTGTGCGGAGCTTACAAGTCTTGAAGTGTGCATTCAAGTGCGAAGTCCCTTGCTTCGGGTCACCTAGAAGCTTTCCATTGCAATAGTTACAAACAGCGTTCCACTTGTTGTCAATCTTTTGTCTCTTGAAATGATTCCACACATCCGATGTTAATTTTCTTTTAGTGCCATAGCCATCACCAGGGAGATGCACGCCGTCGCCGATGTAACTATGCCGTCCGTTCTTTGTTTAGTCGCCGAGATCTGACAGGTGGCCGGGGTGGGTGAGGGTGTTAGGGTTGATGTCTTCAGAGAATCAGAGTTGAGAGGCGCAGTAATAGTGAGTGAAAGTGTGTGAGTGGCTGTCGCCGTCGCCGGAGTGAGGGTGAGGGTGGTTTAGATTTGCAAAGTGAAAGAGTGAGGGTGAGGCCGTGAGGGAGACGAGTGTCGAGTGCTGCTATGTCCTGTGCTGCGCAGCTTCGAGAGAGAGAGTGTGTGAGAATAAAATTAGGGTTTCTGTTTTCAGGTTTAGGTTTATATATATAGTTAAGGATATTTAGGTAATTTTACACATGGCGGGTATTTAGCGGGTATCCATGGAGCGGATACCTTACTCCCCGCCCCCCGACCCCGCCCCCCGCCCCCATTTATTCGTGGATACCCGCCCCCGCCCCCGTGGGGCCTTAGCGGGTCCCCACGATGCCCCCGTCACGGATAAAATCTACGGGTACCCACGGGTGCGGAGAAAATTGCCATCTCTAGTTTGATCCAAACATACATCATATATGAATACATTCAGTGATAGCAATGGCATCTTCCAGTAATTCATTGCAAATCTTGCAAGTGAAGAATCGAAGAATTTAAGATTTCTTCACCATTAGAGTACTGTGGTTGGACATTGTTAGATCCAGTAAGGATTCAGGTCACACAAACCAATTCTTTTAAATGTTGATAGGACAAGTAGTATATATATATATAGTTTTATTATTGATTAATCTATTAATTTCTTTTAAATGATAAATGAAATTTAATAATTCTAAGTGTACGTTTATTTTGTCCAATCAAGTTATTTAAAACGTTAAGAATAAAATTGAATCAAATTAAATGTTAACAATATTTTTGAAACTTTTAGAAAACGTTAGGAAAAAATATATATATTTTACCGTTTTTTCTTTCTTTTAGCTCTTCTTACACCCAAAAAAAAAACGAAAAAAGTCATACACCACTGCTTTTAATAAATCTTGCTAAAACTTTCTTGTCTTATTAATAATAATAATAATAATAATAATACGATTTTGCTAGGTTTACACATAAAACACATGAAACACATAAATGTTTTTCACTTGAAGAAGTGATTAATTAAAATGTATTTGTGTATTTTATGTGTACACCAATATTAATTGATAATAATAATAATAATAATAATAATAATAATAATAATAAATTAAGTGATTTTATCTCAACCCATTATTTTCTACGGGGTACTCTACTTTGGTAAATAGGGTGAGTGGCTTTTGCGCAAAAATTTGAATAAATTGGAAAGGGCTGTTGCCAGCTCAACCAGGTAAACGTTTAATGGTTGTTTGTGAAATTTTATCTTTCTTAATATATTATTGCAGAAGACTTCATTTACAGTTCTTACCTTTTCTTTTTTCTTTATTTCATTCTTGCTTTTTTTTTTTTATTGCTCCAATATGCTCACAGCAATATTAGTTTTAATGGAATTATTAAGAAAGATAAAGAAACAAATAACTTAAGAAATTAAAACAATATAACATGAAAAGTTAAAATCTCAAAAGCCATGAGAATGGAAAAATGTTAAAGAAGATATGGGAAAAAGGAAAAAGATTTTATCTATTAAATATCAAATCCTTAAAAAAATTTAAAAAAAGGTGAAAAAGAAAAAAAAAGAAGAATAAAAAGAAAAATAGCACATGTGGATGGAGTTTAAACTTTTTTTTTATTTCATTTTGAAATCTTAATTGTTCATTTATTTAACTAATATTAATAGTTTGAATTCAACACTAGATAGTGTTCAGTTTTAATTTCACTAGAGAAGATCCTTTCCTATGAAAAATTGGTTCAAGAAAAACGGGTTCATCAATGCAACTCTTTACTGAATTTGACCAAAAGGGCACAACTCTGATGAGGAAAAGGATCTTGTTAATCATGTGAGGAGCGTAGGTGGCACGGTTGGATGTGCGACGCGTGCTAGAGTACGGAAAGTACAGAGAAATGAAAGAATTATTTTAAGTATAATAAATATATGTAAGTTTATATACAAAGAGAATTCTTATAATGTTTTGGAAAATAAAGTATCTTGCTATAAAAGTAAAGCTAAAGTATTCTGATATGATAATAAGCTAAGTACTAAGAATGATAAATATATTGGGATAAAATATATTTATGTAACTATCTAATTCTAACGAAAAGTCTTGAAAAGAGTCTAATGAGATAAATGAACATAAACTACTAAGAATATAAGCTAAGTGCAAACATTATAAATTAATAAAAGCTACGAAGAAAAAGATATCCATAAGCTACTAATCACTTAGCTACGATAGGCTCTCATAATTGAATCGTATGGAACTAAGAAGTAAAAGTCTCAAGAAAATAGTAGAGCTTTTGTACAAATACGCTACATAAATAAGAAAGCCCCAAACTTGAGTGAGTAAACCTAGATGTGACGATTGATATCGATTCGGTTTGGTCGACGATGGTATGGGACACGGCGATCGAACCAGGTTTCTTTCTTGGGAATGATTCATGGTTCTGGACCGGTTTAATCCCTTGAAATGGATTGGTCTGGCAACCGACCAAGTATCGGTCCTATCGGACTTGTGTCACTGTCAGACCGGTTGGTTCAACTAAGTCATGTAGACCGAAGGCTAATCCGGCTACAGAATGCTATTCCGGCTAACGGTTCAATAGAGTGAACCGGTGAACGCTAAAGACTATGCTATATCGAGAGGCTAAAGCTAAAGCTAGAGCAATGCTAATGCAAGGGCTGGGTGTCGTCCTGTTTGACTAAGTGATAAGAGCTACAAGGGCTGCGTGATATCCCGCTTGTCTAAGAACTAAGCTTGAAAGGCTAGCTACCTGAAAGGCTGTAACGATCATCCTGTTCCTCTGTCGATGCGGTTTCTTTGCTTAACGGAGCAAATTTGCTGGTGATGGGATCCTCACCATTTTTGTCTGGAGTACCTAGGGTACCTTATGCCACCAGTTCTAGCTGAAGGAACTTGGATGTGCTACATGTTCTAGCTAAAGGAACATGGCCGATTTGGGTAGCTGAAGTCCACGACATTCGACGGTGGTGAACCATACTTGGGTTTGAACCTAAGTAATCATCGGGTGCGGGAAGTAAACCGATGCATGAGCTCATGGCCTGCATTAGGACCAGGCATGCATCATACTTGTCTGCGCATTTTATTGTGTGTGTTTATCGTATTTCATTGCCTTGTTTGCCTTGCTTGTCTTGCTTGTTTGTTTGTCTTGTTTGTCTTATGTGTTTGTCCGTGTCGTCTTTCTTGAGTCTCTGCTATGTTTTCTCTATCTGCTCTGCTATCTGCTATCGCTACCTGATGTTGCTGTCTGCTTCGCTATATGCTATGCTGCTATTTGTTACTCTACCTACGTGACGTGAGCCTCTAGGATAGAGTAGTTGACCTAGGAGTCAATTGGGAACGCTAGGTTCTCACCCCGGTTTTCTTTCTTTAACCCACGCGTAGATGGGAAGTGGCGTCATCTACTACGAGTACGAGAAACGCGAGAAGTTCGAGGATTACGATATGAAAGCCGATGCTGAGCTGCGAACCTTCAAGATTAGGCATTACCATTTTGATGATGAATCTTTCGTTCATCCTCTCCATAGTGTTCGGTTCGACCCTGACCGTCCGTACGAGATTCCGATCGAGGCGCTAATGGCCGACAAGATTCTTAGTTCTTCTAAGGATGAGAAATCATCTACTGAGAGACCTTGTCCGTCTAGACGTCCTACGTCGCACTACTCTCCAAGAACAATGCCAGTAGCCCAACGCGAACGCTCTAGGTCATCCGTCAAGGGAACTCGTTCCTTCCGCCGTGGTACGACTAATAGTTCAGTAAGAAAGCCGAGGAGTTGAGAACTCATCCCGCCATCCGAAGGTTGGATGTGCGATGCCGATGATTAAAAGGAGATTGGAGGGATGGAACCCTCTGTTAAGAATGAAGAGTCCAGTGAGGAAGATCCGGAAATGAAAGAAGAGGAACCGGGGGAAGCGGGTAATCCTGAAGATAGGGTTCCTGCTACACCTTCTCTGCCAATGGATATAGATGCAGAAGAGGATTTTCAACGCTATATTGAAGAGTTGGGACGTGCTCCTGAACCTTCTCCTCTTCGTAGCAGCCAAGCTTCTGTTCCTGATGAGCCAGTGGAGGCAGCTGACCGACAGTCTGCTAGTCGTGATGGTTCGAGCTACAATCTGTCCGGAGTTTGGCAGTCATAGTCGTCGAGTCCGAGTTCTTAGAGTGCCTCGCTTGTTAGAACAATAGAGGCTTAGGCGTTTTGTTAGGGTTGTTTAGTTTCATTCCTAGCTTAGGAAACCTGTGTATGTGAGGTCAGGCCGGGAGAACCCACTACAGTTTGGTATCTAGAGTCTGTAAGGATAATGTAGTCTTATGTGTTATATGTATTATCTTGGGATTTCTTCGTTTATGAAGGAATCGTTATATATCTATTGCTTGATTATATTGTTTGACGCGCTAACGCTTCTCACAACAGGCTGCTATGTAATAATAAGGTTTTAGAGTTTAGAAATTTTTAGGTTAGGAAATGTGACATCTCAATCGTAGACGCTGTGCACGGTGTTGAAAATTGGGATGTTACACGATGCCAAAAAATTGACCAAATTGTGATAGGAATATGAAAATAACTGATTGTCTAAGAAAAATGAAAATTACTGCGCATGCATGTAAATTTTCACCAACAAATTATTATAATTATTCAATATAATATAGTTACTGTGTTATATTTAACACATTTTTTCATTCAACATGCTCTATAAAATTCTAAAATACTAATATATAATTTAATTTTGATACACACAAATAGGATAAAATAGTTTTATACATACACTCAAATATAAAATGACATGTTGGCAAAAATAAATACCTTTTGCATCCATGATCACGTGTGAATAGTTATTCATAAAAAATATATAATTAGATGATTGTTTATAACATTTTACACAATTAATACATTAAAATTAAATTAATGAAAATGAATACATAACAAATGTATTAAATTAAATATTTTTTAATTTATAACGTTAATTTGTGCCTTAAGACATATATTACCTTAATTGTTAAATAAATTGTGGTTTAGATCATATACTAATTGTGAAACCAAAAAATCAAAACAGAGTTGGATTTTATTTTTAGGTCATATTTGGCGTTTTTTTGTCCAGCTGATTTGGGTTTCTGAATACAACGAAAGCAGTTTTCAAAGCATAATTTTATTCCAAACAAAAAAAAAGTATAATTTTGTTTTATTAAGTGATTTATCTACACAAAAAAGTGATTTATTATAGTGATATTTTTTTATATAATGATGATCTGCCCCATTATGAAGACGCCCAAAAACTAAATAACTAATATAACCATACAACTTGGGTCAGCTTTCAAATCTATTCAGCATATCCAAAAGATAAGAAGGGACTTCAAAATGGTAACTATTTTTTATTGATTTTCTAAAAATGAGGAACCCACTAATCAATCTGATATAACAACTTGTTTGAACTTATCCTTTAAATTTGAATCACCTAGTAATTTGGGACCAGTCAAACAAACTCTAAATAGAATAGGGAGTGACTCAGTCCACGACTTATTAAATTCTAACAAACTTCATAACTTGCACCACTCTCAAGTCTTTTCTATAAATAGACTTAGTTCATTTAGGTCAAGGTATGCTTTCTCTTCTTTACTCACTTATACTTATAAGTGGTCTCCTTACTTATTTGAGTGTCGAAGTGGCCTTACAGGTCCAACCCCTGCTGTTCCAAGCTCCGGCCACCGTGTTTCCATCCTCTTCGAAATCAAGCCAAGCACTTGTATCCGAGGAGGAATTCTTTCCCGGTGACTAGCCCAAAATATTGGCATCCACCTGGGGCAGAACACTAATGATTCCCTCATTCTGTCTTGTTTCTTTCTTGCTTTTCTTCTCTTTTTCAGGAATTAAAGCACATGGTGATGAATTAATAATGAAGCCACGCCGAGCAGTGATGAAATGCTTACCTTGGTGACCTCCTTGCAAACTGTGTTAGTCATTATCTGAAAGGAAAAAGGCCAGCCATAATACTGTTAATATGTGGAGTCGAATTCTCCTCTTGCTCCAATCAGGTTCATAGAACTCTGAACTTTTCCAAACATAGCAACTTTTTCATAAATTTTACTTAATTTTTTATCCCCTTTCGAATGCATTCTCTAACTGTTTCTATGCTCTCTGTTTACATTCACAAATATTCATTTTATAACTGTTCATCCAAGAATAACAAATTACAATTCGGAAATGTAAACCCCGTACCGTCAGCTAGGATGACAGTACCGGCTTAGCACCGTCGGGTATAAAATAAAGTGGAATTGAGTACATGGAGGTAACTACGAAAATATTTAGAACGTGAGTACGAACACCTTCGTTAAAGATTTGGCCTGGAACAGACCAAACCACGAAATTACGGAAACGCCACTCGTTAATGGTTATATATAAAGGGAAGCCAACACAACTCAGCCTCATTTCTTCCCTTCATTCACGACAAAAATGAGAGAGAATTGGTTGAGAGTCGATTCGAGAGGTGCTTAGAGTCAATTCGTGAGTGGTCCGAATCGATTCTTTCGCGATTCACACAACTTTCGGCGCCGTAACTTTCACACCGGAGCTCCGATTGACGCACTGTTTGCAGCTACTCGAAGCTTATCACTTCCTCTTCAATTCTATACCACATGCAAGGCATGGGTAACACGAATTCCTTCTCATTCTTAGCCTCCAAATTTCTGCTCGAAAATGGATTTTGACCACCTTGCATGTTTTCGAGTTTTATGGTTTAGGTGATAATCTAGCATGCTTTTGAACATGATATTCGAAGCCCATTAGCTAAGAATCACGGTGAGACGTTCCAACGCAAGTTATTGAGGTTTCTTTGGGTTCTAGGTTGATGAGAATGGGGTTTTGGTTGTTTGTTGTATGTGTATGTGTTGTAGGTGTTGAATTGATGATGAATTTGTGTTGGTGTGGCTAAGTGGAGTCATGGGATTGGAACCCTATTGCTTGGATACTCAATGGCGTAAAGGAAATCGCGTGTGAGTATTGAGTTTGGCGTCCAGGTACGGATTTAGATTCATTACTACAACATTTACTTTAGTATGAACACCTAGGCTAGTTGGACCTAGGATAACCAGTAATTGAACTAGAATGAAAGGAAGCTAGGAAAAATGATAATTTGTATGAAGTATGTGCTATGTTGTTGAACGTGTAATGATGATTAATGATGATGATGAAATATGTGAGCTATGTGCTATTATTGATGAATGAAATGATTGATGATGATGAATGATATGAAAATGATGATGATTGCATGATGATTGCGTGAATTGAGGTAATGAGCCCAATTGATCGAGAATATGACTATAGGCTTATGCATGAAAGGGTAAAGAAATGAGATGATTTGAGAATGAATGGCCCTTGGGGCAAGATATATGTTGAAGTGTGGTGGAGAATGCTAACAACATGTTTTAGAAGAGGTTTTAAAAGAAAAGGACTTGGTTTTCAGGTTTTTGAAGAAATTTGTTTTTGGGCGAATTTTGGTGCCCCGGAACTTGGTTTTGAACTATTGAAAAATGGTTTCAAAGGAAAGGGTTTTAAAGAGTGTTTTGGTGTTCAAAAGATGTTTTTGAAATGGTTGGATTTGGCCTAGAGAACAAAGAGTTTGAGTGTTTGAACTTAGGTAAAACTTTGCAAATTCTGTATTTTTGCAGGAAGTCTGCAGTGAATCGATTCTATTGCAACAGAGTCGATTCGCTAGGCTATTTTATGAACTAGAAACTGGGTTTCAAGAGAAACGAGTCGACTCTCATACCTTGAGAATTGATTCACATTTTCACAGAGGCCAAATCCCTTCAATTAGAATCAATTTCTAGTCCTTACGAGTCGACTCTGGTGACGAGTTTTCACTTCGAAAGTTTTCCAAGAGTTTCAAGTCGACTCTAGGGGCCTTGGAATCGATTCAGATTTCAACAGAAATGAAATGGATTTGAAATGAGTTGCATGGAATCGACTCGGAGTTATTCGAATTGATTTTATCTTTGAAAACGTTTTCAAGTGTGACCCGTGAGTCGATTCGAGGACGCTCAGAATCGATTCACTAGTGTCCAGGATTGTAAGTTTAATGTACAAGTTTCCTCAGAGTCGATTCTTCCTCTTCGGAATCGGTTCTAGAGGTGAAGGAATTGGTTTTTAAGGAGAAAGAAAGATCTCCCACACATTTTTTAACGGATTACCTCTCATGTATAAAGAGCTTATACACTTCGAAAGGACAACATATACGTGAGTCTAAGTGATATGGCGGGTTTATGAACTGACGTGACCGGCTTAGACAATAGCGGACTATCGGACGTAGTGGGTGATTCATGAGGGGCCTTCGGGCTAACGTCTCGGCTCACTTTGGAGGGATAAGGGTATATGATACTGAAACTATATATATATATATGAGAGAGAAGAACGTAAACGTTCGGGGCATTGGATAGGTTGTCCTCAGGAAGTACGTCCGATAGTGATCCGTGATATATACTGGATCGATCGGGTTGGCTAAAAATAACTAACCGGATGAGCTCATCTTAGCCATAGGGCCAGGCATGCATCATGTGCATTTGTGTGACATTGCTTGGGTGTGCCTACTTTCTTATATCGTTTGTAATTGTTATTTGATTTATGTGCTTGTGTGTTTGTATGAATGTGTGACTGCTTGTGCGTATGTGTGTGGATTTGAAATGATAAGAGATAAGTATGGATGTGATTAAAGGACTAAGTATGGTAGAAGGAAATGAAATGACGTAGAGGTAGGGATACCTGACAAGAGGGACGTAATGAATAATAGGTATGCGGTGTGATTGCCATAAGTGTAGGATATGGGGTTGGGCTGCTGAGAGTTGCATGTCGCGTTGGCGAGAAATCTAAACAAAACCCGAGTGACGAGTAGGATTGCCTCGCGTGATCCTGCTAGATTATTTATTGTAGTTTTGGCTCTTTATCCATAGTGAGAATCCATGGGTTAGGGATTTTCATTCCGTATATATTATCAGACTTTTCAGGTACAGGTTCAAGCTTGAAAGGTTGGCAAAGTGCTCTTTCAGATTCTACAAGGTGTAGTTTCTCCGAAGATCGAGTCTTCCGTTATGTTGTATGGAGAACTAGGGATATTGCTTTAGAGTGTGATATAGGGCTTGTATCTAGTGTTGAACCTAAGCTTCGCAGGTTCGGTTGTGTACTGTTGAACCATTTTTGGCTATGTATATACGTAATTATATTTTGTATACTTGAGTATGGTATTGTGGTCTTCGGCTCTATTTTGTATATGTGAAACCTATTTCAAGTGTTTAACGAGTTCATTTTCAAACGGTTTTCGAAATCTACATTATTTAGTAGTAGTTGAGCGTCCGTAGTACTTCAGTATTGGTTAAACATGTTCGCGGCATGGTTGGCTAATATTGGAGGGTTACAGGAAAAACTTGATTATGCATGCTATAATACTAAAACAGTTCGGCCAGATACTAAAACAACCCAGCCAGGCCTTAAAATAAAACCATAATAGCCGTCAATCTCATAAACTGCTATAAGTCATGCTTTTTTTGCCCTTATTTACGCTTTCACATGTGTAACTGTTCACCATCTTTATCTCTATTATTTCAATTTTTTTGTTTTTTAATTTATTTTCAATAATAAATAAATAAATATATACATTAAAATTATAAAAATCAACCCTTAAAATTATGACTTGATAATCGATATACTAAACAGTTTATCCATGATCTGTTCTATTTTGTCTTTTTTTTTTTTTTTGGAAAGGCTCTATTTTGTTGTATTTTCCTATTCTTAAGGAATAGATGCTATCTATATCTCTATTTCATTTTCACTTTTTAAATTTCTGTTGTTTGTTTCTTGTCAACAAAAAAATATATCTCTTCTACTACAAATTCTGAAACAGAAACAAGCTTAAAAATTAGGACTTGATAACCGTTATCCTAAAACAGCTCACCCATGATTTAATAAGATATTACTAACCTTTCTCTCGTAACTCTCCATTAGTTATGTAAACACATCGGCCTTGCTAATTTATAGCTCGACAAAAATATATTTCAACTCGGCAAACATGCTTTTCAACTCGATAAACATGTTTTACAACTCGAAAAAAAGTTTTACAACATGATAATAACAAATTTTTAACTTGGCAAAGATATTTTTCAGCTCAGCAAACATGTTTTACAACTCAAGAAAAATAACTACAACAACAAATTTTATCTTTTTATGCTACCATTGAATGTCTTAATAGCTACATGGTTCTCAATTGTTGCTATCTTGGGTTGCATTGTTTCAATTAGATTCATAGCGGAAGATATCAAGACCTACAAGTTCTTCCATGATATGTTAATGGTTTTTTTAATCCTAACTAAACGTTAGCCTTTTTAGGTTATTGTTAGTCTAGTTTTTTATAATTATTATTTTAATTGAGTGTTTTGAAATATTTTTCCTAGAAATTTAAAATTGTTAAAGAGAAACAATAGTAAATGGTTTTATAATAATATCTATTTTACCTTGTATTGAATATTTGTCTTTTATTTAGATAAATGAATAATATATATCAAACTCTAAAAATTTTAGTTATAGAAAATATCAAATTTTATTTCATCTATGATACTATTTCTCTTAAAAAATTTAGATTATTAAAAAAAGGGATAAAACACGTTAGGTCAAACTATTTCATGGAGTCTAATTTATGGCCTATTAAAAACTTATTTAAGTACTTAAACTTGCCCTATTTAAAAGTCTGACCTAACTTAAAGTTTATTCATAAGTTTGTAATAAAGAAAAATGTAACACTATATAATCTCTTAAAACAAAAAGGTTTTTCAAAAAATTTAACATCTTAAAATAAAAAGGCTTTATCTATGTTTAAATATAAAATTATTTTTTATCGGATAAATTAAATGCTAGATCTAAATTTTTGATAGACTGTCTGACCTAATTTCACATCAGTGTAGAGACATACTTAATTTTTTATTTATCATTTATCACCATTCACCTGAAACAAAATATAAAAAAATGCAATATTAATTCAAATGCAAAATATTTTTAAAAAAAATCCCTTGCAACCAATTGCTAACAATCTTGTAACCAAGTTTTGAAGTGACTTGAAATTAGTCAAATAAGCATCCAAATAGTAACAATAATAAAGGGGAATTATTAAGGCCTTAACAATGTTTAGGAGAGCATTCAAAGACAAATGCAAATACAAAAACCATAGTTTATAAAATTTTGTTTTCCCAAAAGTGCATTCAAAATATAAATGAGAGAGCAGCAGGATCAAGATGAAGATGGTAAGACACGACGACCATAGCCTATGATTGCAACATAATCATTTGGTGATGTCTTTGTCTTTGCCTTTGCTTTTTCTTTTTCTTTTTCTTTGAATGACATGTTAGCCACCTTTTCCAACTCCATTGTAGAGGGTACTTGGTCCCCCAAACATGTAATCTCAACCTACAAAATACAAAACCATGACTAGTCAGAAACTCAGAATATATAACACAATTAGTAGTCTATCTCAAAATGGTTTTTCAAATATAAATTAAAAAATAATTATATAGAAGCATTAAAATCATATCATAAACAATAATCTATTTAAAAATTAAATTAAAAATTTATAGGAACCAAGATTTTAGTGAAAAAATTAAGAGTTGTCTAGTATTAGCTCAAATATAAGATAAATGCAAAGGAAAAAATAATCTTATCTCTACATTTTTTACATTTCAATAGAAATTGACAATGAAACTTTATAAATTAAATGGGATACAACCGTTTCGATTATCATTCATTAAAGGATAAATAAATAAATAAGAGGATATACTTGATTAGGTAGGTATGTTACGTTGAAAAGCATATATAAAAAAATCAATTGATGAGACTGAAAAGTTTAATGATTATTATTGACAATCAAACATGAGAATTTCTAAGAATCTCTCACAAGATGATATTTTCTTTATTACTAGGTATTCACTAATAATGATTACATCAATGTATTTAAATATGTAGGGTAAAAATTAAATTAAGGAAGTTACCTCATCAACACTTGTTAGGTTTAGTTTATTCTTCAGATAGTCTTGGAGGAACAAGACAGGTAAGCACCCATCCCTTGTCAACATCAACATATAAATGGAAAGAAAGACATGAGAAACCAATGCAATTGAGGTATATATATCATGCATGATCTAGGTTTATTAGATTTATACTTTAATTTTCTATGTATATTCTAATATATATATACACAGTCACTGATTTTAAAAGATTTGATGTGCACTTATCATAATTTTTTAAAAAATTGTCATTTAATTTTTAATTCACTCCAAAACCCTAACTCTCTTACACTCCACTACCAATATCAACCACCATCATTGTGGGCCACCATGGGAAGGACTTAATCACTATAGAGACTTTAAAGATGAATCAAGCGAGAGAGAACATAAGACGAAAAAACATCACATTTAACTAAAAAACTTAAATGTTAAGTTAATGGATTTCTTATTTTATAAACTCCCACTTCTCTTTGTTTTAGTTGATGTAGAACTAATTTTATGTTCACTCACATGAAACCTTAACACACGACAAGCCTTATCTATTTCTCTTCTCCTTCACCTCTCTACTACTCATCTATGTTTCTCTTCTTCCTCATCTAATTGTGTTGAACTTCAAGTTTGGATGATAGTGGGTGGTGGTTTATTAGGGTAGTGATGTGCTATGTTCTTTTCTTTTAATAATAATGATGATGATGGTAAAGTAACTTACTCTATCCTTATATATTTTTCAGCAATTTGAGGCAAAGGCATTTCTCCTTTCCTGAAACAATAAAATTTGTTAAAAATAAGTCACACAATTAGATTAGAGCATGTAATAATAAAATAATGATGAGCATGCATAAGATTCTAAGATATATATAAAGCTATGTTTAATCAATTTCTCACTGATTTTCTGAAGCTTCTAAGGAGACCCAAAATGAAGAATTATCCTTTAACATGTTAACTTCATTAAGATCCTCCACAGCTAAAGGTGATGGAGATTTATTGCTTGATTCTTGAGGAACAATAGCTTCAAGTTTTTGGTAAATTTCCATGATGCTTCTTGTCTTTTTCTTGTGTTTCTTTCTCATTTGTTTGGATCTTTTTTCCCCTTGAGAGTCATCATCATCACTATCATCATTTTCTTCATCAAGTTCATCATCATCAGAAGAGTCATCTCCATCCACATCATTAGGGATAATAATATTCTTACCCTTAACATTTTCCTTTTCCATGCCATCACTTTTCTCATCAGGTGACAAACTCTGTATCAATTAAAAAAAAATTAAAGGAAGAAATATATATATATCAATTCTTCTAAAAAATTTACCAGTAAAAATATTACCGACGAATTTATACCAGCAAATCGACTAAGTCAAATGGTATACATGTAACTATTATTCTATTACTAGTGGAGTATACGAATCCAACGGCAATTAGCATCGAAAAAATCTATCACTAATCAAAATTTTTAAAACAAATTAATCTTCTTGTTATCGCGGTTTTTATAACGCGCATTTTTTGTAATGATGGTAACATTGTGAAATTAGTTGATTTAATAAACAACTAAAATAAGAAGAGATAATAATACTTTTATTTTCTCTATACTCTTTTATTTGTACTTTTGAATAGTTTAATTAATTTAGTAAAAAATGGATAAGAAGACATGTGACATGCACACTTTTATTGTTTGCAATCAAATAAAGTAGTTATTAATTATTGCAAAAGAATGACTTGATTGAAATTAATTACCAAAATAATTTATATACCTAATAAATTTTCTGGTAAAAATAGCACCAATAATTGAATCATAAATATATAAAAGAGAATATGCATGCATGAACTCAAATAATAATAAGATGATAAATTGTTACTACTCTTAATTACCTCCTTCTTAATATTCTCCACAGTAGATCCTTTTGAAGTATATGGTGGTAAATCTTTCAATGTGGCATCTTCTTCATTGTTAGGATCTTTAGAAGAAAATCCAGTAGAGTCATCACCTAATAACTCTTTATTCTTCTCATCAGCATTGGCAACATCATCATCATCATGTGCCTTATTAACAACATTTCTTTTTTTTGGAGGAAAAATTGTATTCCTCATTGATTGCATACTTTCGTCTGGCCTATTATTGAAATCCAAAATGGATATCAAATAATTAACTTAAATTATATATCATGCAATAATTTAAATCGGAACATGCAACTATTTCAACATTAATACAAGAACATATATATCAATCCATATTATTGCATGCATACGTTTGTGTTTTATATAATAATAATAACAAAAAAAAAAGTTTAGGATGCGTTCATGTGTTTCTATTTTCTATATTTGTGAAGAAAAAAATAGTTAAAATAATAAACTTGTTTTCTATTTTCACCTCATATTTTTTCTTTTTTTTTTGACAAAATTTAAAAAACTAGAAAATATTGAATGTAAAAAAAAATAAAAATACAAATTAAACATACCTTTTGAAGAAAATATACAATAGGAAACAAATTAAGGGTGATGATTTGAAATTAAATTTGATTATAGAACTAACCTCAATTTCTCAAGAGGCTTTGGACCCAAATGTATGTTACACACTGGACAATGTTCTAGCCCTTCTTCAGTTAATTGGTAGTGAATGCATTTCTTGCAAACTGAACAAGATTTATTGAAATAAAATTATTCCATGCAATGAGAAATGTATGGATCAATGTTTCCTATTAATATAGTAAGCAAGAAAAAAAAATAATAACACAAAATTTCAAGACTAACCAATTTTTATCTGTGTGCTTTGTCTCACGAGTTAATGATTAAATTAATTTATGAAAGATGAATTGTTTATCAAATTTATCATTAAAAAATTTTATCAATCAAATTAATCATATTTTGAGAACTAATTTAATTGATAAAAATTTTTCAAGAATAAATTTAACGAATAATCCATCTTTAATAGACTAATTTGACTATTATCCATTCATCTCATGCTAAACAAATCCCTTTAAGTGAAGTTTAAATTTTCAATATATAGAGTCATGCCCTACTTATTGTTATAACATGGGCTGATATTTGACATTAAAATTTAAGTAAAAAACGAATTTTATATGTGTTATCATCATCAATCAATAAAAAAGCCAAATATACATCATAACAAATTAATTAACCATGCGTATTGTTTAACATTTTCAATTGAAAATGAAAATAAAAAATAAACCGAGCAACAAGCTATAAAGGCTTCTAATTGATGATAGAATTATTTGAAATAAAAATGTTAATGTTTGCAGAGCTTAAAAACAATATAATGTTTGTATACAGCATATATATTGAAAATTACTGCTCTTATATATTTATAGAAAACATTTCAAACAAAACCAAACTTTTTACTTTATAAATGTATAAGGAACTATTGATATATGAAGGTTTGAGATTTTTTTTTCAAAGACTTAATTGCTAAAAACTCCATGACAACAATAAAAGCAGATATATTGAGCACGTATGGGAAAATAAAACAAAATAAAGCATTCTTCCGTCCTCAATTTAAGCTAGCTACTGTTTCTGAAATAATAATCATGTTTGGGTGATTTTTATCAAAAAGAAAAATCATAACCATTCTTGAGCATATTATATGTGAAAAATCCTTTTTCACAATACACATAATGTTATAATATTACCGATGTATGATGGGGCTTTACTAATAAAGATTTCTCTTTAATGAAATAAGTGTTACCTCATAAAACAGACTTTATTTAAAAAAAAAAAGAGTATATGAGAAATAGATCGTATCGAATATTGACAAAATTTCAATCCCATCCACACAAAAAACATCAGAACAAATCACATTGGATATTTATATTTGTTGGTCTTGGACCTGATTGGATTTGATTTGCAAATTAAAACAGATACCGAATATTACTGAAATAATAATAATAATAATAATTTTAACATTTCTTTAAGAAATTAGAAAATATCCATTTTATTATTTTAGATCACTTTACTTCCAATATATTATTAAACAATAGTTTCTTAAATAATATAAATAAACAACGAAACATATATGAATAATAATAAAAATAAAACAAAATCTAATTATCCAACATTCCAAAAGAAAAAGTAATAATACAACTTTTAATATACCAATATTTCAAGGGCGCTACACAAATTGAAAAATAAATTAAACCATGTGAAAAAATTGAATTAAACATTGTACATATTTTATTTCTTTATTATAATTTTTTAAAATAATTTTTTTAGATCTGCGAATTTATTGATTGAATCCATGAAAACATATATGAAATTTTCTATCCAATCGTATTTATTTGCGGATCGAATTCTATAATATCCGATCCTCTAAGGATGTGCGCGGATCAGACCAGATAAGAAATCCGCACTTCCTCCGGATCCGATCCACATATTTGCGGATCGGATTATGGATTTATCCGCTAAAAAATTTAAAAACTAATTTTAAGGGAGAAAATCAACAAATATAATAATATAAAGCAAATTTTTAATCTAGCTATTTTCTTATATAACATTAAATGAACAAACTAAAAATAACAAAAATTAAAAATAACAAACATATATTGAAACAAATTGATATAAAAGTAATAAAATCATGTATATATATATATATGCGGATCCGTGGATTGCCACCTGATATCCGCTATCCGTATCGGTTAATTTGCAGCGATCCGATGGTTGTGCGAATTAGATAAGATCTGTAAATTTTCGGATCAGATTCGGTTTTTTACCGTAAATTTGCGAATTGGATTCGATCCATGCACATCATTACGATCCACAACTTCATCAGACCATATTTGCAAATTTTTTTTGATACGGATAAATAATGCAAATCTTGTGGATTGGATGCAGATTTATACAACTCTATTAAAAAATGTTGGTTGTGACTTTTTTTTTCTTGTCTTTTTAGTCTTGGTCTGTAAATATCTTGTATTTTTCCTTCAATTATTTTGATAGTGAAGTACGCAATCAAGTGCCAGCAACTTATTATTATCATTATTTTAAAACCTCATTAAATACTATAAAACATTAGATTAATTACCTTTTTTCAGTAATTTTGACTTGTAAAGCAATTTTTTTTATATTATTTCATACAATTCAAACAAAATATATTATTTTAAAACAACTTTGAACCAAAGTGTCCGATCCAAACATACATCAAATTAACTTTAAAATTTAGATTCAAAAGAATGTTGATGGATTCAAACCAAATTAGTAGCATCTTACATAAATGAAGGCATTCATTGATTGCAGTAGCATCCTCAAGCAATTTCTTGCAAATGTTGCAAATGAAGAATTCAAGAATTTCAGATTTGTTCACCATTTGAGTATTGTGGTTTGATATTGTTAGATCCAGTAAGGATTCAAGCCACACAAACCAATTCTTTTAAATGTTGATAGCACAAGTAGTCCAAAAAAATAACAACTCTGGGAATATATATATAAAAGTTGATATCACTTGTATATATATATAACAATAAAGCAATAATGATATAAGGAAAGAAATATTACAGTTTTATCATTAATTAATCTATTAATTTCGTTTGAATGGTAAATGAAAATTTTAAAAAATAATTGATAAACAAAATTTTAAATAGAAAAAAAAAAGACAATTCGTGCCCAAGATAAATAGGTAACGGTAATACTACATATATCATTGTACACACCTATACACACTGTTTAGCAACACGAAAAAATGCAAATATTGGCATAGAGATAAAAAAATTTATGTGTCAATGTTTACATTTTCTGTGTTACTATACGGTGTATACAGATGTGTACAATGATACACTTAGATTAATTCAATAAAGAATATAAAATATTTTTAGTTATTCTTTTTTATAATAACCATAGAAATTAAATGACGATCAATATGACAAATGAAAAGAAAAACCCTAAAATTAAATCATATTTAAATTTGGAAACCAACAAAATAGCATGCATAAATTAAATTTGAATAAATAACAAAATGAATGGTATTAATATGGCATATAGCTGCCTAAATGGTTAATTGTTAAAAAATAATTGAAGGTGATTGTTAAAATTAAAGAAATCGGTATTTAATATTTGTGAAGAAATTATTGGTGATGTTCGATGAAACCTGAATTTAACGATAAATTGTGTTGTAGGTATATGAATTATTGAGTAAGAAAGAACAGAGAAACTAGTTCTGAAAACCGGACCGGATCGGCCGGTCAAACCGGTTAAATCGTGAACCGGCCGAAATCACGGTTTAATTGATGCTGGAAATCCGTCAATCTAGAAACCGGTTTATCAAGCAAAAGGCTCTATCTACCACTAGGTTAGAAAGCTGTTTAAGAAAACTAATGAATTATTGTTGATATATAATACGTTCCTTGATATGTTATATTAATATTTTTTCTTAATTTTTATTTACATTCACTTATTCATCAACTAACTATGATTTTATTTATATTTTTTACTAAATATTTATGAATTAGAATATAAATACTAAAACTTTTATTAATTACATATTTTTATTTTTTATGAAAAACTTTCTTTTAAGTTCTAACTAGTGTATATTTATTTATTTTATTTTTATTTTAATTTACACTCATTTATATATTAACTATATTTTTGTTTGTATATCATCATTAATATACATTTGTTATTAAATATTTATAAATTAAAATATAAACACTAAAAATAATTCTTATAATATTTCTAATACTATTCTTCAATAAATGCTTGTTTATAAAATTTTAAAATAATAATTAGTCTAATATAAAATAGTTAATATTAACTTTATAAATTGTACTTGAGTAAGATTATAATACTTTATTATTTACTATTTTAAATTTGTTGGACATTTTAGTTCTATATTATAATATAATTATATTTTTTGTCTTTATTTTTATTTTATATATTATTTTATTATAAAAAGGTTATTACGGTTGAACTTCCAGTCAAACCGGTTAAACCTTAAAACCCTTTAATCGGCAACTTGAATGGTTCGATGACCGGTCCGATTTTCAGAACTTGAGAAGGCTTTTCTTTTTCTAACCTAAAACACATACGCACATATTTGACATGTCTCAATCCATATGAATGGAAAAAAACCAGTGTTTTGAAAACCGAACCAAACTGATCGGTTTGATTGGGTTAAATGAGAACCGGTCTACTATTCAGTTCATTTTATAAAAATGATGACTGTTCACAAAAGGGTTAAACCAGTGGTATCGGTTAAACCTGTTCAATTTTAAGAAGCAAATCCAATTTTTAAATTATATTATATTTTTAATAATTTTATTATATATTTATATAAATTAATTTGACCTCATTTAACCATTAAAATACTGAACCAAAATTTTAATTATATATTTATATAAATTAATCCGTACCTATTAATGTGAGGCGATCCGATGGTTGTGCAGATTAGATAAGATCCATAAATTTTTGGATCATATTCTATTTTTTATCGCAAATTTGCGAATTGGATCCGAACCATGCACACGCCTACGATCCACAACTTCATCGGATTGGATCATTTTTGCAAATTTTTTCCGGATACGGATAAATAACACAGATCTTGTGGATCAGATCCAGATTTATACAACTCTATTAAAAAATGCTGCTTGTGATTTATTTCTTGTCTTTTTAATCTTTGTTTGTAAAGTTAATTTTCTTTCTTATGTAACTTATATTTTTCCTTCAGTTATTTTGATAGTCAAGCAATCAAGCACCAGCAACTTATTATTATCATTATTTTAAAACCTCATTAAATACTATAAAGATTTAGATTAATTACCTTTTTTCAGTAATTTTGACTTGTAGAGCAAATTTTTTTATATCATTTCATACAATTCAAAAAAATTATTATTTTAAAACAACTTTAAAATTTAGATTAAAAAAATGTCGATTGGTTCAAACCAAAGCACTTACATAGATGAAAACATTCTTTAATCACAGTTGCATCTTGCAGCAATTTCTTGCAAATCTTACAAGTGAAGAATTTAAGAATTTCATATTTCTCCACCATTTGAGTACTGTGGTTTGACATTCTTAGATCTATTAAGAATTCAAGTCACACAAACCAATTCGGGGCACAAGTAGTCCAAAAAATAATAATAATTATGGGAATATATATGTAGAAGTTGATATCAGTTGGATATTGTTGGGTTTGGTTGAAAATAGTGTTTATAAAAATTTCACATTGCTTGTTGTAAAAAGTGTGGGTGGGCCTTTTATGTTATAAATAGGGGCTTTAGTAGAGAGTTTTAATTGTACCAAGTCAATACACATTGTATGACTTTTAAATTCTTTCTTCTACTTTAGAGTTTTCTCTTGTAAGGGTGTAGTGGGTGTAGTCATTGAGACAATGTTAGAGTTCTTAGGTGCTGGAGTAGAAAATATTGTGGTGTATGGTGTAATCATTTTTCATAATATTTTATTGGTTGTCGTTTGGCAACGATTGTGATTTTTTTCCTGTTTTGGGTTTTCACATTAATTTTCTTGTGTTGTGATTGTGTTATTATCCTTTCATACTCTCTATTTTAATTCTCAATGGGGGCTTGGTCACGACGCCCAACAAGTGGTATCAAGAGCTATGGTTCGGTGGATGTAAATTCTTAGTATGCTCTGTGGTTGCAGCTTTGTTTGATCTTCCACATCAGAAAAGAACTATCCTGTGTGTTGGAGAATTATTCGTGGTAGCTTGGTTATTGCTGTGTTGCTGCAATGATACCTTTTTCAAGAGCCATGAAGTTTGATATAGAGAAATTCGATGGAAAGATGTTCTTTGGCTTGTGGCAAGTTCAAGTTAAGGATGTATTGATACAATCTGGGTTCTACAAGATGCGGAAAGTCTGGGCATACAAGAGATATTGTCCTGGTGGAGCAAGTTCGGCAAAAGGTTCCTAGTCAGCGCCTCTCAACCAGTGCCTCAGAGATATGAAGATATCCTCTGAAATGTTAAGAGATGTATCCTTTTGGTAGGTCCGCACTACCATGTAAGAGAATGAGCTGTTAGCGGGTCCACAATTACGCTTAAGCATTGGTTGGCGATTGACGCAAGTTGTGTGATGGTGGAGTTATGTCGATGGCTGAGTTACTTCCAAGGAAAGCCAACATGGAAGCAATACCATAAAGTCTCAGCAAGGTTTGTTCGACATGTGCCGAAGAAATTCTTAGAATTAGTTGGTTCTAAATGGATGCACTTTTTTATGGTGGAGTGTGATAGCTATAGAGCTACGATTGTCTGATATTGACAATGTCATTATTTTCAATCAAGGTGGAGATTGTTGGGTTTGGTTGAAAATAGTGTTTACAAGAAATCCCACATTGCTTGTTGTACCAAGTCAATAAACATTGTATGGCTTTTTAATTCTTTCTTCTACTTTAGAGTTTTCTCTTCTAAGATTGTAGAGGGTATAGTCATTGAGACAGTGTGGGAGTTCTTGGTGCCGAAGTAGAAAATATTGTGGTGTATGGTGTAATCCTTTTTTCATAATATTTTCTTGGTTGTCATTTGGCGACGACCGTGGTTTTTTCCCTGTTTTGGGTTTCCACGTTAATTCTCTTGTGTTGTGATTGTGTTATTATCCTTTCGTACTCTCTATTTTAATTCTCAACTGGGCATGGTCACGACGCCCAACAAATATATATATAACAAGTGAAAGCTATAATGATATAAAGAAAGAAATATTACAGTTTTATCATTAGTTAATCTATTAATTTCAATAACAAAATGAATGGTAATAAGATGGCATAGCTGCCTAAATGGTTAATTGTTAAAAAAAATTGAAGGTGGTTGTTAAAATTAAAGAAATTTTTATTTAATATTTGTGAACAAATTATTGGTGATGTTGGATGAAATTGAATTGGGTAAATTATTGTTTATATCCCTAACGTTTACGGAAAGTTTTAAAAATACCCTTAATATTTAATGTGATTCAATTTTATCTCTAACGTTTTCGAAAAGTTTCAAATCTATCCATTCCATTAATTTGTTAATAGTCAACCACTAGTCAATTTTTATTTTTCCAATTTGATAAACCTCATTTCGATAGGTTATTTCGTATCATTAATTGACTAATTATCAACCTCTCACCACTTAAATACTAGCAAAATAGGATTGTTTGCGTTTAGTCATTCCTTAGGGCTGTTAATGTAATTATCTGCTATTTCAGCCAAAATTTGCTATGTTTTAAACTGTTTCCCATTCCGCACGATGCCTTGATGTGTGCGTTCATGTATTTCAGGCTTTAACAGGCAGAGTTCGGAGCGAAAGTGGCTGAAAAGAGCCAAAGGAACGGAAAGATTGCGACAAGACCTAGAAGGTCATTTCTGGACCCCATGCGTACGTGATGACTGAGCGTCATTAATGATATTTCTCACTAGTTTAGTATATTATTTAGTGAATAATTAGCTTAATACTCATAGTAATATATCAATTTCATAATCAATTAGATACTTTGAGTACTCTGTTAATTATTTGCAGAAAATAAAGAGAAGAAAGCAAAAAAAGACTTGTAGAGAAGAAGACACAACATTTTGAACCATGGAACATGGTCACACAAGGAAGGCCAACTAGCGTCATGCTGGGCCACTCAACGTGAGTTCAGCATGTCCCCAGCGTGACTGTGTAACACAAGGAAGGCCCCAATCAAGCCTGGATCACGCCCCAGCGTGAATCCAGCGTGACTATGTCACATAAAGAAGGCCCAATCACGCCTGGATCACGCCCCATCGTGACTCCAGCATGACCCAATGCTAGGCCAGCGCCCCAGCATGACTCCAGCGCGGTCCTCACTTGAGCCCAAAGCCTTGTCCGTTCTAGAACTTGTGATCAAAACGGCAGAAGACTTGTAATCATGTGTGCTAGTGTTTAGTATAAATAGTCATCAGAATTAGGATTAGGGACACATTTTGCTAGACAATTTTCACTTTACGTTGCCACTGTTTCATTCTCTCAGAATTAGGATTTGTGTTCAAATTGGGATTTCTTCCCCAGCTCAGACGTGATTGCAATTTTCATTATTAATCAATTTACAATGTTCTTCATTAATATGAGTGGCTAAATTATTTGTGATCAAGGATGAAGAGTTCTATTTGTTCAAGTGCATTAGATTGATTCAAGTTTTAATCTTTTCTTCTATCTCAAGCCACGTTCACCATTATTAGATTCATATGTGCTTCAATTAATCTGGGTCAATATTATTGAGAGGTAATTTGATCTTATCTTATTTGAATTTGAGTAATTGAGGAATTCTCTGATTTGAACGTGATATTGAATTTGATAACCATTGAAACCTTATTAATTTAGAGATAAAGAATTAGGGTTTTGCGGAATTGAATCTGGAAATTTTTTGTCTTAACCCTTTTATTTAATTGATGATTCAAGAAATTGATAATTAATTGAATTAAAGGAAATTGAAATTCTAAGAGATTAGGATTCAATTAAACTAGAATTCTATAAAATTGTGATTGCTTGTGTTAGAAGAAAAGTGAAGTTGAATTATGAGAATTGCTTGAAGAATAACTCTGATTCCTAAATCTTTTTGTGATATTGAATTCTCATCATTCTTGCTGTTGCTTTCTGAAATTGAGAAGTGTTGCTGCACGTTGGTTTAAGTTTGAAAATAGGCTAGTAATTTGATGAATTTTGCATGTTCAATACCCTGGTTGTGATTTATGTCACTGTTACTTCATTGTGCATGAATTCTTGATTAGAAATTTTAAGGCTTTTTTACTTATATGCGCACAGAAAATAAATTAATTCCCGAAATACGCATGTCCTGTTTTAATTCTCAAAATACGCACGCCTAAGTCGCCGGCCCTACCAGAGAGATGGATTCTGCCGTCAACTCGCCGCCTCCTGGGGCAACGTGCCCATCTGCACACTCTGGCCCATTTCGCCTGTGCCAGGAGAGAGTTGGGGCCAAAAGGATATCATCCATGTCTCTTGTACCTTGGGCAAAATGGTGAGAAAATGAGTCTCATTATAATATTATATCATAAAAAACTACCTAACCAGCATTTATTTGCCAATTTTAACTAGAATTTGATAAGTATAATGTTTTTATATCATAATGAACACTATGAAATAAAAAAGTTTCAACTCACATGCATAGAAATATTATTGTTAGCCAAATCATGAGTCAAAATAATAAAATTTGTTGTCTAGGTAGCATTATTCTTATATCATAATATTATTTTTTTCTAAAAATTTAACCAAATATATATGCATTTCCTTAATATATTATCATCTCATTAATTATTTCACCAAAGCTTAAAAGAGTGAATATATTTGCATGTATGTTAAATTACTAATATCTAGCTATATTGTCATCAAAGTATGAGACTCATTTTCTCACCATTTCGCCCAAGATACAAGAGACATGGATGAAATCCTTTTGGCCCCAACTCTCTCCTGGCGCATGCGAAATGGGGCCAAAGTGTGCAGACGAGCACGTCGCCCCAGGCGGCGGCGAGATGACGGCATAATCCATTTTTCTGGTGGGGCCGGCGACTTGGGTGTGCGTATTTTGAGAATTAAAACAGGACATGCGTATTTCGGAAATTAATGTATTTTTTATGCGCATATAAGTAAAAAAGCCAAATTTTAATTATTAAATAGCTTAGCTTGCATATTAGGTTAGTAGTCATAGTTACTGTTAGATTCACGTTATCTTTGCATGATAGTTTGATATTTTAGTTATCTAGTTTTCATTGTTGTGTCACTGACTGCGTTTGCATGATTAAATTAGCCACTATAGTCATTATTTGATATTCTGATACTTGCATATTAACATAGTTGATTTAGGAATTAAGTTCAATTCTGTTAGCAGTAAGTTCAACTTAATTATTTTGTGTTTAATTTGTCTAATTAAAAATTTTAATTAATCATTGTTGATGAATCCATTAATCCTCATGGGACAATACTCTATTCACTCTTCTATTATTTGATATGATCCGTACACTTGCCGTTGGAAGTCCGGGATTCCGAAAGGATTTTGGACATCAAGTTTTTGGCACCGTTGTCGGGAATTAATTAGGTTGACAATATAGTGTTAATTAATTCTCTAAATTAGACTCTTTTTGTTTTTTGATCTGATTTGGGGATTCCCTTCTCTTTGATGTTGGAAATTTCCAATTTGCTTGTTTTGGTTACTTGTGTATGCAGGGAAACCGCAGGAACAAGCAATTGGTTAAATTTGATCCTAAATTGAGAGAACTCTAACTAAAATCAAGAACAGGGTCAAGTTTCAGAGAGCTCTTCAGGGAAATCCTTATGTTGGGAATTCTTCTGAGGATTTTACTGAGGTGTTTTCTGATAGTGAAGAAGAGGTAATCCAAGATAATATGGCTGACGAAGAGCATAATAATTAGTGGAGAACCCTCAGAGATTACATTACTCCTACTACTGTTAGGTTTAGCAGTAGTGTTGTTAGGCCCGCTGTTGAGGCCAACAATTTTGAGTTGAAGCCTGCTCTAATTCAGCTCGTATAGCAGGAGCAATTTTATGGCAACCCTTCTGAAGATCCTAATCAGCACGTTGCTAATTTTCTCCTTATGTGCGACACCTTAAAGCTTAGTGGTGTCCCTTCTAATGCCATTAGACTGGGGCTCTTCACTTTCTCACTGAGGGATAAAGCCAAACAGTGGCTGAATTCTCAACCTAGGGAGAGTATCCGTACTTGGGATGAGTTGGTTGGCAAGTTCTTAGCCAAGTTTTTCCCTCCTCAGAAGCTGGCCAAACTAAGACATGATATTCAGTCTCTCACTCAGAAGGATGGTGAATCATTTTATGATGCATGGGAAAGGTACAAAGAGCTGATTAGAATATGTCCTAGTGATGTCTTTTCTGAGTGGTTGCAGATACAGATTTTCTATGATGGTTTATCTCTTCAGTCCAAAATTCTGTTGGACTCTGCATCAGGCGGTTCCTTGTCACTTAAGACACCTGAAGAGGCTACGGATTTTATTGAGCTGGTTGCTCAGAACCAGTATATGTATTCCTCTTCTTCTGAAAGATCCGTGAAAAGAGGTGTTCTAGATGTTGAGAGTGTTGATGTCATTCTAGCTCAGAATAAAGCTATGACTCAGCAACTAAGCGCCTTGAATAAGAAGTTAGAGAAGCTGGATACATCACCTCTACATCCTTGTGGCATTTGTGGTGGACCTCACGAGAGCAACCAATGCAGTATGATTCAGGATGGTCAATCTACAACTGAGCAAGTTAACTATCTGGGGAATAAATCTAGACCACCACAGAATGATCCTTACTCCAATACATATAATGCAGGTTGGAGAAACCATCCCAATTTCAGTTGGGGCGGTAATCAGGGGCAGAGGAACAACACTAATCCTCAGAATGCTAATCGTCCTTATCAGCCCCTTTCCAGAGGCAACAACCATTCCAATCACCTCCTCTCCCAGTTCCAACACAGCCCAAGCAAGCTCAGAATACCTCCATAGAAACTGCTTTGAAGGAACTTACTCTGTCTACTTCTAGCTTTATTCAGACTACTAACAACTTCATGGAGGAATCTAGGGCGAATTTCAGGAACCAAGGAGCAGCCATTAAAAATTTGGAAATACAAGTTGGAGAAATTGCCAAGCAGTTGCAACAATGGCCTGCCAATACTTTCCCAAGTGATACTATAGTTAATCCTAAGGAAGAGTGCAAAAATGTTGTGCTCAGAAGTGGAAAGGTGTTGAAAGATAAGTCTAAGGAGAAGATAGATGCACAGGTTGAAGACAAGACTGTTGAGGATTCTCCAGTCCCATCTACCACTACTCCCTCAGCTGAAACAAAGCCTATCAGCACTCCCTCATCCTCTTCAGTTCCGAAAGAAGAGAAGCAGATTCCATTTCCTCAGAGGTTGAGAAAAGAGGTGAAAGATCAGCAATTTTCTAAGTTTCTTAATATTATTAAGAAGTTGCAGATTAATATACCTTTTACTGAGGCTTTAGAGCAGATGCCATTGTATACTGAGTTCATGAAGGAACTCATCTCTAAGAAGAGAAACTGGAGGGAAGAAGAGACAGTTGTTCTGAATAATGAATGCAGTGCAGTTATTCAGAGCAATCTACCTCCTAAGCTGAAGGACCCTGGCAGTTTTAATATTTCCTGTATTTTGGGAGATATTACTGTTGAAAAGGCTCTGTGTGATCTTGGTTCCAGCATCAATATGATGCCTTTGTCATTTATGAGGAAGATGCATGTTGAAGAGGTACAGGAAACTAGAATGTCTTTGCAGTTAGCTGATAAATCCATTAAGTTTCCTTTTGGTGTTGTTGACAGTTGTGTATGCCAAGGATATGCAGAGGATTAGTTTCTCCACTCTATAGTGGTTTGTTCCTCATAGGTGACAGCTCATCCAACCTGGGATTGGCAGTGATCATAGGAATGCACCGTATTTCAACCCATGGCCGAGCACTTTTTTATTGTCATTGTTTTTAATATGCTTTTATATGCACTTTGTTTCAACAATCAAACTGTAACCAACCCCCAATCGAAAATAAACATCATGTTTCTGCTTCCTAGGGAGAACGACCTGAGTCTCGTACTCGGTATTTTTAACTTGGTTGCACCCCTTTGACACCTCTTTCTAAATGGTGATACGGGTGAGGGATAAGGCTTTTTATTCCAACAACAAGGCCCCGTCCCGAGCTCGCATCACAATTCTACCCTTAATTAGAGGGTAGAATTGGAAAAATAAAAAATTGATTAACGATTGACTGTTAATAAATTAACGGAAAGGGTAGATTTGAAACTTTTTGAAAATGTTAGGAACAAAATTTAATCAAATTAAATGTTGAGAGCATTTTTAAAACTTTCCGTAAATATTAGGGATATAAACAATACTTTACCCCAATAGATTGTGTTGTAGAAATATGAATTATTAAGTGAGAAAGTATAGAGAAACCAAGTTGAGAAGGCTTCTCACTTTCAAACCCAAAACACATACACACGTATTTGACATGTCTCAATCATATGAATGGAAAAATCCAGTGTTTCGAAAATCGAACCGAACTTATCGGTTTGATTGGGTTAAATGAGAACCGGTCTATTATTCGGTTCGTTTTATAAAAATTATTATTGTTCACAAACTGGTTGAACCAGTGGTATCGATTAAACCGGTTCAATTTTAAGAAGAAAAACCAATTTTTTAAAATTATATTATATTTTTAATTTTATTATATATTTATATAAATTAGTTCGACCCCATTTAACTATTAAACTATTGAACCATTCACTCTATCGATTCAATGACCAGTCTGATTCTCACAACCTTGAAAAACACACTATATTTATAAAGTACAAAGTTGATTAGTTACAATATAATTAGGTAAGTCAACCTAATAATAAGAAAAAATTACCATTTCTAGCTATGAATCTTTATAATGCTGATAAAATTACGAATGAAAAACAAAATTAATATTATACCCCATGCAAGATGAGGTTTGTTCGACAAAATTACCGAAACCCAAAAAATTCTAATTTCCCAAATTACCCTTATCATCACTGCTACCACCACCGTAGCTCAACTACCAACCTTGAGCATCACTTTCAATGGATTAAATAACCCCCACTCTAACCAAAACCATCACCACCACTGCCTGGATGGCCACTATCTCTCTAGAAGACCATGACCAGCATCATCACTAGCGATCACAAAAATAATTAAACACAAACCCAAATATTTTTCCCGACTAAAATAACAGTAGAATCAAACAAAATCCCATATCTGAGAGCAAAGCACAAGCATGGTAAGGTAGAGAAGGTTGATTACAATAGCAGCAGGTTCGACAACACAAGGCGAGACAACAGTAGCGCAAGCAGAGACCTTTGGGTGTTTGGCCAATCAGGAATAGGACGAAACGAAACGGTGAGGGAGGTGTAGGACGGCAGAAGCGACGACAACTCATCAATCTCTTCTTCACCCTCTATTTCTAACCTCATCGCGTGGCAACGATAATAGCGGTCCCTCTTCGAAAAAGTCGCCCTTCAATGGCATTAACTACTAAATCTAGAGAGAAAGTCGGTGACTGAACAATTTTTCAAAGGTTTAAGAAACATAGTGTTTTTGAATTTAGGTTTCACATAATTGTTAGGGTTCAACAAAATTTGGGAAAGATAACGATTCTTAACTAGATGGTCTATATTTGAATGGTTATATTCATGGTATCTTAGAAGTGGTGGAGAAAGTTGGGGTGCTGAGAGAGATAGGTGCAAGTGACTGACATGGGTCGTGATGGAAGTGCTAGTTGTAAGACCCCGTCCTTTCGTCGCTTATTTCATACTTGTGTTTTTGTACTCTTTGGATTTTTGTTATTTGGATTCGATCTTGTGAACTATCTTGGGGGTATGATTACCTGTTTGAATTCAAATTTATGTTAAAGGTTCATATTTGCGAAATTTCTATCTGCTTTGGTTAAACATAGGTGATCGTAAAATCCTGTTTATAAGCTTAAATACCAGTTGTTTATGATTAGATATATGGTTCGTGATAATATATCTAGAACGATTAGGTCTTTGTAAATATCTTAGATTGATTGGCCGGATTCATTTAGTAGTGTTGTGGCGGATTGTTTTTAGTGACGGTTTGTTCACAATTTCGGTATCGGTTAGGAAATAGCTAGAAACCGCTTTAGGAATTTTTCATATAGGATCTTAGTTAGATGACTAAAGTATATTCCCTTAGTGGTGAAAAGTAAAAAAACCCTCCCTTTAACCCTAGATGACCGCCGACCATGCACCACCCTTTTTCTTCCCTTGTTTTGCTTTTCAGCCACCGCATAAAATCTTCCTCAACCACCATTGGTCACTTGAAAGCAACCTCACTCCTCCCCATGCTAGTCGTCGGCCACCACTCCCATTGTAACCCTAATTTGATTCCTAAATGTTAAGACACTAACCTAATCATTCTCTATAAATACTAACTTAAGACTCATAATATTGGCTACACCACTTCTCACTTCTCTCTTCCACCGTGGCTTCTCCTCCATCTCTTACACATCCATTTCATATTTCTAACCCCCACATACTCACTAATTCTAAGTCTTGAAGCTAACATTCAAAGAGGCTTAAGGTAAGTTAAAGAGAAGGCGTTATTTCTCTTCTTCAAGCCACCACCACCGAGGCCATCATCATTACATCATCATCCTCATCATATCCTTGAGTTTATGCTCTTCCTATTCTCTTTGTCCTCTTCGAGTTCTTTCAAAGTTATTTCAAAGTTATAGCAAGAACAAATTTTGTTCTCAAGAAAGCTTCTCTTAGATCCATGAATCTTATTTTAATTTCTCGTATGTTTTAGTTGTTCCTTTCTTGGAGATTCCGAGCTACCCTTAAGAACTCATTCAAGACCAAGTTTCAAGAGGTAAAAATCTACATCTTCCTCTTCCTAATAAGCCACGGCTGAGCACATGCTTCTTGCATGTTGTTGATCTTAGTTTTCGTATACGTTTTAGTAGGAAATTTAGAGTGTTCGGGTAAAAGCTTGATGATCTGAAGGAGTGGGAGTAGATTCTTCAAATTTCAAGTGTTTCAAAGGCTATCTTCAAGAGGTAAGAGAGTTAGGCTTGTATAGAGAGTCTTGTATGTCTTGATGTACTTGTTTGTGTGGTTTATGTGAGATGTTTAGATTTCTATGCTTGCATGTTTGATACGATGTTTATGCTTGCATGTTTGAATATTGAAATGCTGTATTTGTTGTGAACAAAATATGAAAGCTTGGAACTTATGAAACATGAAAGTGAGAAGTAATGTGTGATGACCGAAAAGGATAAAGCTCTTGGGCAAAGATTTTAAGAGATTAATAAGAAATAAAACATTAAGATAACATAAAACTTAAAAGATGAAGAAATGGTTTTTAAATTTTTTGAAAATGTTCAGGCTTCTTAAAATACTAAAAGGTTTTCCTGAGATATAAGTAAAATGTTTTAGAAAGTTTATGATGGTTAAAGTGATTTAAAAAGTGTGTTTTCGTGAGAAGAACAAAGGTGAAAACAAAGGAACCCTTTTTATTTGTTTTGGCCGAATTGATGGCCATTAAAAATGGTTAAGTTTTTATTAAAAAGTGTTGTTTGATCTTTGAAAAGTAAACAGTAAATATTTTAAGTATTTATGATAAAAGCCTAGTTTTGCAAGATAGTAAAAGTTTTAAGAAATGGTATCTTATTTGAAAGAAGGGAACCAAAACTTTTTTTTGATAAAGTGTATCTAAAAGGTTTAATTTAAACAAAGAGTTTTGCTTATATAAAGAAATAAAAGATTAAGTTTTATGATAAAAAGATATAATTACCTAAGAGAGTAATGGAAACCGAAATCTTAATCTAAAAGTGATCAAACAAAACATAATACGTAGAAACCTTAGGTTATCAAGTGAAAACATGTTACAAGAATTAAAAGTCTAAACAAAGAAATTCAAATTTAAGTTCTAAGACATTTAAAGATAGTGATAAGTTCACTAAAAGACTTAAAAATCTTAAGACATAAAAGATCTCAACAATAATAGAAGTTTTGAGGATATTCAAGTCTTAAAATACTTAAGATATAAGTCAAGACAAAAACACATTCTAATCACTAAATAGTTATGTTGAACCGAGGGGTAATTTTACCCCAAGAGGCAACACGGCTCCTTAACAAAAGACTTAAGGAAACTTAAAATACATTAAACTTCAAGTGATGATAAGAAAAGCCTAAAGTAAACATAAATCCTTGCAAACATCATAATAATAAGTCATGAAAATAAAAGACATTATAACTAAGAATAAAAGACTTTAGTGAAAGATTAGGATAAAAAGAATAGCTACAACATAAATAAGAAAAAAAATTAGGCACTCCCCTTCTTAGGACATTAGAAACAAAACTCAACAAAACATTAAAAACGTAGGAGACATCAAAACGACTATACTAAGACAGATCTTCATAGTGCAAAGATGAGAGTACATTATGTACATAATAAAGCCCCAAGTTGCAAAGAAACCCTAAAGTGATGGTTGTAACCGATTCGGTTGGATTTAATCGATATGGGACCGGTTTGACCGAATCGGGTCCATCCCTTGGAGATGGATTAGTTTGATTAAACTAGATAAGGTGACTGAACCGGAATGGTTTAGTTGAACCAGGTTCGGGCTAGTTGAACCAGCTGATTTAACTGAAGTCACAAATGGTTCGGTTAGGCCGGCCATATTCATTTACTCGGTCAACGGTCAAGAGGACCAGAATGGTCAAGAAGACCAAGATGGATAACGAGATGAGAAACATGGAAATGAAATGACCTTGTAGATTGTGTGAAAATTTGGGGTCACTCCCCTTATGTTTAAAGAACATTGTTTCTGCTGTAGGCGATGAAATCTCGAGATGACTTAATACATGTTCAAGGGGTAGTTTCGACCCGCTTGTTTATGTTGTGTGCATGACTATTTAATGTCTGTCTGAATGTGTAGAGTTATAAGAACTGTTGATATCTCTATCTGTGTACTGTCCTTGTTATTTTGTTATCCTATATGTTATCCCTACATGGCACAAGCCCCTAGGATAGAGTAGTTGCCTGCTTAGGTCAACTGGGAACAATAGGTTCTCACCCCGTCTTCTTTCACTTTTCCGCATAGATGGGGAACAGAGTCATCTTCTACGAGTACAAGGCTCACAAGGAGTATGATGATGTTAACGTCGAGGAAACCGCGGAGTTGGGGATGATCAAGATTCATAGATACCATTTCAACGACGAGAAGTTCACCTACTCGGTTCACAGTGGAAGATTTGACCATGATCGTCCTTATGAGTTTCCAATCGCTACACTTGGCAGCGGAGATACCTTCGGAGACTTTAGGCCTACGCCTATGGCTGCTACTGCTCTACCTCAAGTGCCCCATACGGAACCCACGTTGTCGTTGGGACCATCGATACAGACTTACCCACCATGTTATCGCCTACCTCATGTTTTTAAGAAGTCTACACTATGCCTAGTTACTCCCCATTCCCGAGAAGTTAGGTGGGCAGAGGTGATGTAGAGATGAATGAGGAGAAAGAAGAGTCAGAGCCCGAGGAAGATCCCAAGTAAGAACAAGAGAAATCAAGGGAGACACGTGATTCTCAACCAATGGGTGCTAATACCGAGTCAGAGTTCCATAGGTTTTTGACAAGCAGACAACAACCCATGTGTTCTTCTTCTGGCAGCTCTCCATCGATCAATGTTTGAAATCTTGATCATATTTCTCGATTTTTGTCAAGTACTCGCAGTTTCCAAAGTGGTGATCTGTCCGGAGTTTGGCCGTCTCCTTCTGCACCAAGTCAATAGTATGCCTCAATAGTTGTTAGAATAACGTGAGGCCTAGGATGGGATAGATTTAGTCTACAGCCTAGCTTAGGGAGACCATGTGCGGTAGGGTCGTGGAAGTGAGTTAGATTCTAGTATCTTGAGTTGTAATATCTTACTATTCATATATGTAATCGTACTGGTAATATTTCTTCAGGAACCTTTGTGCTTATGACAATACTAATATAATTTTATGTGAATGATTATGATATATGAAACGGCGATATATATACATTCTGCCCATAAACTGCTTGCGATGAACGATGTTACGACGACAGTAGGCTCTCGACAGGCTTATATGTAAATAATAAAAAATGCGAGTCTAGCTTGTTTAAGGCCGACCAATGTGACATCTACGACTGTAGGTAGTATCGCGGTATACCAAAAGTTGGGGTACTACACTAGTGGTAGTGGTGAGGGTAAAATTGAATCTAATAGATAACGATATAATGTCATCCAAATAAACATTTTTCATTAACTATTTGATGATATTAATAACGAGATCTAAAACAAGTCATAGTTGTTTGGATTGCTTAAATGTTTTTTTTTTAATTCGATTCTTAGAGACATCTTGTATGCAAGAAGTTTAATGGCCAATCTCCTATTCACCAAAATAAAAGTGAACTCAGTTAGAGATAGATACATTTAGAATTAAATTAGAACAACTGAAACATTTGGCTAAAATTGAAACTAAACCTAGTCTAAATGTTTGGGACATAATGTATACATACTTTATTCCTTTATTTGAAATATGAGTGGGATAGTTTTATATTAGTGTAAATGTTTTTTTACTTACACTCGTTAATAGTCATTAGATTCATATTAAATTAAAGATGCAGATTTTGTTTTCTAATGAGAGATTAATAGCCTTTAAATTGATGTAAATTTAATGATGTGAAAATATGAATTGGACTTGGGTTTGGAAACTTCCGGTTGTTGAAAAGGTCAAAGTTTCATTTGGCTGTCCCTGCTTGATGCCTTACCTACTGCCCTTTTTCGCCAAAAGCGGAATCTCTCGGCATTGCAAACAGAGCTCCGATGAGGGAGAAAAGTTAGGGAGAAGGGCTAGATGACCACAGAGAGAGTGTATCAGAGTTTAGAGAGAGAAGGCTATGCGTCAATGGTGGAGGAGAAGGAACGGTTGTGCATTTAAACCAATGTTCTATAAATCAGACCAGACCAGCTGGTTCGACTAGAAACCGATCCAAGTTCGGTTCGGTTAAAGTGAAAAAATTGGTCAAACTGATGATGAACCGATTAATTGACAAAATCGGATCGGTTTTTAATTGAAAAACTGGTTTTTTATGAAAATAATAACATTATATTTTAAATAATTTTATGTTATATTTTATATTATTTTATTAAAATGTTAAGTAAACCGGTCCGATCACGGTTTTATCTTGGTTAAACCTTTAATCCATTGAAACTGTCACTCTACCGATTCAATGATTGGTTTGGTTCTCTCAATCTTGTTTTAAACTGAGCGTTACCCTTACAGATGATCGGTAATATTGGTAACATTTCTAATCAAACAACTAATTTTACCGACCGCCTAGCCGTCGGTAACAACAACGGTTATTATTTATGGGGTTTTGTTGCCGTCAGTAAGTTAAATAATAAAGTTTCCTTGTGCCGTCGGTAAAATATAAAGAGACATCGGTAAAAATAAAGGCTCAAGTTTGATTATCGAGTTTTCCTAGCCGTCAATAAATTAATTAAAAATAGTATTAATGTCGTCGGTTATGGAGCCTTGTCATGGCCACACAGAAGGCGCGAATGTAATGCCTTATCGACGACCAAGCTGAAAGTCAAACTCACGCCTTTATTTTGACCGATAGCTCTTTATATTTTAACGAAAGTCGTCGGTAGATCGTGTAAGTGTAGTAGTGATGCTACTGCTACTGTTGAATGTCTTCATTTATGTAAGTGCTTGGTTTGAATCCATCAACATTCTTTTTATGAATCTAAATTGTGTAGTTAATCTGATATATATTTGGTTATTTGGTTCAAAGTTGTTTTAAAATAATATATTTTGTTTGAATGGTATGAAATTTAAAAAAAAAAATTGCTTTACAAGACAAAATTACTGAAAAAGGTAATTAATCTAAGGTTTCATAGTATTTAATGGGGGTTTTATAATAATAATAATAATAATAATAATAATAATAATAATAATCATGCTACATGTACACCTCTTTCCTCCAACCAAGTCAAACCAAGTGAATTTTGTCCACTCTCACCTCATGCGCACGAACAGAATATTACTATTAGAATGAACAGAAAATTTAAAAGCAAACGAACAGGTTTTAAAACATGTTCATGTCAACTACAAAAACATGTTTGTTGTACATACATATAAATTTCTGTTCGTTTTTAGCGAAAGAGCGTGAACAGTAACAACTTGGTTGAATTTGATTGCAAAAAATAGGTATACGTCTAGAATTATTCTAATAATAATATAATCAACATGGGTTGGTCTAGTGGTGAACTCATTAGTCTGCTTAAGCAATAAGTGCCGGGAGTTCGAATCTCGCCTTGTGCATGCAACAACCTATTGGCCAGCGGCAGACCCTTAAATGAAATCCCGATCCGTGGTGTTTTAGTCCTTAACCAGTCGGGTTGAGGAATATTGTGGGTAATCAATAATAATAATAATAATATTATGTTGTTGGTGCTTGACTGCTTGACCTTTAAAATTTTATTGAATTTAATGCATTTAAATTCCTAGCTACGTATTACTATTGAATTTAATGCCTGCATTGACTATATATTTGGGATTACAAAATGTTAGTTATTATCTTCAAAATTACAAAATTAGAAATGGAAAAAATTATTGATTTATAAAAATAGAGTAAAAGATAAATATGCCCTTAATTTTTAAAAATGAGACAAAATTACTTCCATTTTACTGAAATACACTCATGTTCTCTACCTTCGAGAAAACTAGACACTCCTACCCCTCCGTTAATAAAATGGGGGATAATTTTGTCTCATTTTATCATAATGGTCACGTGGTTTAGACAAACAGAGGAGTAGGAGTGTTCAATTTTCTTGAATGTTGAGGGTATAAGTGTATTTTAGCAAAGTGAGAAGTAATTTTGTCTCATTTTAAAAAAAATGAAGGACATATTTATCTTTTATCCAAAAAATAATTAAATTTAGCAGACTTCCAAATTAGGAATTGAATTATTATTATTATTATTATTATTTAGAAAATTAATATTAGGTTGTAACTGATCAAATTTGTTATTGTGTGTTTTCCATTCATATATCTTGAGACATGTCAAATATGTGTATGTGTTTTGGATTAAAATGAGAGAAGCCTTCTCAACTTGGTTTCTGTGTTCTTTTGTTTAAATGTTATTTTATCAATTCTTTTTAAAAAATTGCATTTACCACGTCCAAAAAACAAAACCAAAAAAAAAATTCATTTACCTTTTAAAAGAAATTAATAAATTCATTAATGACAGAAAAACTGTTTTATTTCTTACCTTCTATTATGATTGCTTCCTCAATATATAGTTATAACCAAGTGATGATATTAAGATTTATATATATGCTCTGATTTATTTGGTTTGTGTGCGGTGTGCCTATTCAAACCACACTCTCGTGGTGGAGAATTCTTCAATTCTTCCACATTTTTCACCTCCAAAATTTGTAAGGAATGTTGGAAGATGCTACTGCTATTATTGAATGTCTTCATTTTTGTAAGTGCTTTGGTTTGAATCCATCAACATTCTTTTGATGAATCTAATCTGTATAGTTAACTTCCCATGATATATGTTTAATTAGTTTGGTTCAAAGTTGTTTTAAAATAATATATTTTGTTTGAATTGTACGAAAATGTTAAAAAAAAAAAAGTTGCTTAAGGAGTCAAAATTACTGAAATATAGATAAATAATGTAGATTTTGCATATCGAATCCAGATTTATGCAACTCTATGAAAAATGTTGGTTGTGATTTTTTTATTTTTATTTTTAATCTTTATTGATAAAGTTAATTTTTTTAAAGGTCAAGGACGAACTGTACTACGTACTTAAGTACTTATTATTATTTTTATTATTTAAACACCCCCCTTTATTACTATAAAACTTATTAGATTAATTATTCTGATTAATTACCTTTTTACAGTAATTTTGACTAAGCAACTTCTTTTTTTATTTTTTCATACAATTCAAACAAAATAAATTATTTTAAAACAACTTTGAACCAAACATATCTATCATATTAACTATAGAATTTAGATTAAACAAAACGTTGATGAATTCAAACCAAAACACTTACATAAATGAAGACATTCATTGATCGCAGTAGCATCTTCTAGCAATTCCTTGCAAATCTTGCAGGTGAAGAATGGAAGAATTGCAGACTTCTTTACCATGAAATTGTCATTTGAGTTTGACACTATTAGATCCAATTAGTGATGAGGATTCATGCTAAGTTACACAAACCATGAAAATATATTTCTGCATAAAACTTAGGGTAAATTATGATTTTTATCCATAACATTTGCGAAAAATTTAAAAATTAACCATAACACTTAATTATATTCAATTTTACCTCTAATGTTTTCAAATAGTTTTAAATTTATTTTTGCCGTCAAGTGTTAGTCAAAATATTTTTTCCCAACTTTATTCCTAATAAAAACTCAATCAACTTCTACCCTAGTCGAAAATCTCCTCACCTCTACCATCAAAACCCATCTACCAAATCAACAAATGAGAGAGAGAGAGAGAAATTTGCTCCACCAAATCACCACTCATCCACCGCGCAAACTGCCGTTGCAACTTTGGATCTGCTTCATTCCGCATTTGCCCCATCCGTTAATTGCCTCCACCGTAGCCACATTGGCTTCTTCTCCACTTGTCGCAACCACAATCTTCTCTTTGTCGCCTCCACATCCGCCTTGTCCATCATTTGTCGTTGACGCAATCACCTTTGTCTCCACCGTTCTAATACAAACACTACAACATTTGCATGCATTACCCACGGCCACCTAGATGCGGCCTGTACAGACGGCTTGGCCGTCGGTAATAACAATATAGCCGTCGGTTATATTCAACGAAATTTATGACAAAATATTCGCCGACTACCGACGGCTTAGCCGTCTGTAAGCCGTCGGTAATAATGTGAATGTTTTGGCGCCAATTGGCGCGTTGACGACATAATAATACCGACGGCTTAGCCGTCGGCGTTGTCATCGTCTGCACATTAAACTTCTTCCTAATATTATCGACGGCTCACAGACGGCTAAGCCGTCCATATAGTTACCGACGGCTAAGCCGTCTCTATTATTAACGGCTAAAAATTCAAATTTCGCGCCAATGATTTATATACCGACGGCTTAATAGTAGTTAATGAAACGCTGCGTTTGGGCGTTGGTGAATTAAAAAAACACGCTCGTTACGGACGGCCAAGCCGTCGGTAATATTCGAATTTTATACAAAACGGCAGAAGCCCCTTCTTCTTCCCCCAAACGCCATTCTCTCTCTCTCTCTTCCCTCATTCCCTCTCTCTCTCACTCCGCCGCCCCCTTACTCTCTCTCTTCGATTTCTCCCTCCTCCGACCTCCGTTCGAAGTTCCGTCACCGCCATTGTACTCGGGGTAAGTCCCTCTTTCATTTAATAGGTTTAGTTTTTCCGTTTTCGTGCATTTTTTTACGCGTTTTCGATGCCCTTTTTTTGGAACGTAACGTGTTTGCTGAATGTTGTTATTTTTTTTAATTGCAGGGACAGAGCTTGCTGAGGCTGCTGTTGGTGCCACTTGTGGGTGGGGATCGTTCGAGTTTGTGCAGTTTCGGCGTTGCCCATATTTATCCCGACACTACGGTTGGTAACCTATTCACTCTATGTAGCATTATTGGACATTTTTAAATTGGATTTGTGATTAAATTATTTGGTAACCAAAATAATTAAATGGAAAATTTTATTGAATGTTTAGGATAGAGACTTGACCACCTAGGATAGAATTGTAGAATGGGAGAGGAGAATGAATTTGTGCGGGGGCGTAGAGATCCTTCCGGTTTGTTTGCTGTGGAGATTGTTTTTGTTTGCTTTGTATTTGTTGTGGTGAATAAGGTGGATAGAATGGCTAGGTTTAAACAACGTATTTGCAAATTGTATGTTGATTGAAAATATTATTCTATTTTAGTACGATACGGCTAGGCCTCGTGGGACCAGGCTCCACAAGGACTATCAAATAACCGAGGTTAACTCCCGTAAGCGATATGAACAATTTGACCCATTCATTCTAGCTCAGAATGC
>JASCZI010030274.1:64728-80116 GCA_036250425.1 Stylosanthes scabra
AGTTGTTGTTAAATGCAAACCCCGTGGACGGATTGAAACCCATTCATTCGTTTACATTCTGTTATTTAACATTCTTGAGTTGTACTAATCATAATTAATTTCAGGTTGGCTATGAGGAGGACTTGAAGAGGCTGAAGGCAGAGCGTCAGGCGATCATCGACGCAGGAGGTCCAGAGCCCCCACCCATCGACGAGGACGCCTTGTGGGCAAAGTATGCTGGTGGCCGCAGGAAGGGCAAGATCTACGGCAAGGGAGTGGTTCCTTCGCATAAGTATCCGCCGTTTTTTGCTGATACTGACGACGACGACACCGCGACTGGCCCTCCCGATGTCAGAGAGCAGGTGGTCCTGCTCAACAGGGAGCTTTCACAGCAGGCGGAGGCACATGCCCATAAGGTAGCCGCTGTGGAGGCAGCATGCTCGGAGAAGGTTCGGAGTCTAGAGTCCACCATGCAGGCACAATCGCAGGAGGTCTCTGATCTTAGGAAGGCCTACGCCAACATGTATGCCTACCTATCGCAGATACGGAGTGGCTCGTCTGCGAGTGGGATGCCAGAGATGCCACCTCCGCCTCCTCCACCGCCGTCGCCGCCGCCTCCGCCGGCTCGATCCCAGGATCCCCCACCACAGCCAGAGCAGTCCAGCGGATCACCAGAGACCCGAGATGATCCTGATTATGTTTGACGCTTTTCATTTATGTGTTGCACACATTTTTATGATTATTATGCTAATAATACGTTGTTGTATTTTACGCGAATAATTTCATATTAGCATCACTGGATCATTTTTCTGCATATAAAATTCTGTTGTCTTGTTGTCTTATTAGAATATCTGTACAGGTTAATATTTAATCGTATAAATTTATGGAAAAACATTGTAATTGTCGACGCCAACCTTACCGACGGCTAAGCCGTCTGTAATATTAAGAAAATAATTTTATTTTTTCATTTTTACCGACGGCCTAACCGTCTGAAGAAAAAAATAAGCCGTCGGTATTAATATTCTAAACTTAAAACCAACGATCTAATAGCCGACGGCCAAGCCGTCGGTATAATTAATTATTTATACCGACGGCTTATCGGCGCCGTCGGTATAACTTACCGACGAGTTTGTTGTTGACGGATTACTACCGACGGCTAGCCCGTCGGTAATACTAATATATAGACGGTTGAGCCATCGGTACGACCGACGGTAAAGAGGAAAAACCTTGTAGTGAAAACTTGCAAATGAGGATGAGAAAAAAGGGGGTTTATTTGTTTTGATTGCTTCAGTTATATAAACCTTAGTTGTATTTAATTCCTATATACATTGCAAAAGGACTATATTTGATTTTTGTTTCGGTTCATGATTGCAAATATGAATCTTCTTGTTGGATTTTATAAACTTTTATTTTATTTTTATTTGTACATACAAATATTTGTAATTTGATGAATGGTTATTGTATGTGAGGTTTAATGTTCAAGAGCTATATTTGTTCAAATTGAAATTAACTTGGGGTTAGATTGCTATGGCAATTGCATGGGTGGCATGATAGTGAGTGTGAGGGGGCAGTGGTGTGGTTGGGGTGGTGACCATGGAGAGAGGAGAAATGACAGATGATGAGGATAAAATGATGAGGATAAAGATGATAAATAAGGGTAAAATTGAAAAAAATTAGTTGACTAACTGTTAATATTTAAAAATTAACAGCAGAGGTATAATTAAATTTATTATCGAAAACGTTAAGGACTAAATTAAAATAAATTACACATTAAGAGTATTTTTAAAATTTTAAAAAATTATTAGTGACAAAAAATAAACTATACCCTTCCTTTTAAATGGTAAATGAATATTTTAAAAAAGAATTGATAAAATAACATTTAACAAAGAAAGAGAGAGAATATATGTCTAGGATAAATTATTAGGCAATGTAAAATATTATAGTTATAAACAAGGAAATATTACTCTAAAGGATCAATAAAGAGATTAAATTATTAAAGAAAACCTTATATAAAAAAAATTAGGGCAAGTTATTTATTTAATTAGAAACAAGTTTAAAATTATCTGATTCCACAATTAGTGCAACTGTTATCTTTTTGTGCAAAATACATTAATGTAAATCGCTGCTTGGGTAAAACGATTTAAGAAAACAAAAGAAATCGCTGCACTCCTATAAAGATCTTATGTAGAAAACAATTCCCTACAAAATCATGGTACCCCTTCAATGATTTTGTATGATTGAGGGAAGCTTGAAGAAATCGTTTAAGGGGTGTAACGATTTTTAACCTCTATAAATATGTGAATCTGTGAGGTTTAGGAGAATGTTGTTTAGCTGAGTGTTGTTGAATTGTGAGGTTTGGGTTTGTGGTGGGGTGTAAAAAAATGAGTGATTAAAGAAGTTTCTTGACTCTTGTTCATTACACGGGAAAGATTAAGAAAAATTCGAGAGTTGGAATTAGATTTAGCAGCAAAGAATTGATTAGCGTTTCTTTTTCATTCGTCAACGATACTTGTTGAGGATATCTCATAACCGTCTCCTCGTCAACATCATGAGGAAGCACCATGAACGTCTCCTGAAACCATAAATAGCTGACAATGAACCCCTCTGTTTTTTCTTGCGGATAAAGCTCACCAAACAACTCTTGAGACCAGATCCAGGTCGAGCGGCCACCTTGCTCCCTCATGAATATTTGGAAGTCCGTCTGGCACCCGCTAATTGCCTCACCATCAACAGGAAAGCCAAACTAATAAGCAACATCCTGCAAAGTCACCGTGCACTCCCCAAATGGCATATGAAACATGTGTGTTTTTGGAAGCCAACGTTCAAGAGATGCACTGACCAAGGGTTCATCAACCTTGAATAATTGATTGTTCAACAAGGCTACTTGGTACAATCATACAGCCCCAAGGTACGGGATAATGCGCTCGTGCAGAACCATGTTCTGCTACCTCCTAATGCTAGTGATGCACCAAACTAACTGCAAAACACACAACAAATGCAACAATTTACACATCATTTTCTTAATTTGCTAACATATTTTGCGTAAACAACCCTGAAATATTTAATAAATGAAATTTTATTTTGTTGGTTTTAAAATTAAAATTTAGAAAGTTATGCTACGGTTTAACCGGTTCAACTGGACACTTTAAAATTTTAAAATTAATCAATTTTATTCCGGTTTAACCGGGTCAATCGGCTTCCTTAATTAAATCTTTAAATCTGGTTTAACATTTTTTCTTCTATTCGAAGAAACCAAACCTAACTAAGAAATTTACATGATTACATCATGATGCGTGAAGAATCCAACAACATAATGTTTTATTTAAGATTCTATGATCCATATCACAATCCAACGACCAGTTTGACTCTATTATAAGGTACTATCATTCAATATGGGATAACTATCATTTTAGTCACAATGGTTTGGCTGGAAAATGAGTTAAGTCACAAACGTTTTTTTGCCCAAAAAATAGTCACGAACGTTTAAATTTTTTTCAAAATCAATGAATTTACGACATTGCCCCCCGGTAGTTATTTATTTGGTTTGCGTTGAAATTGAAGATATTAACTAATTTAAAAAGAAAAGAGGGCAAGGCAGAACATCTTCGATAAGGGAGAGTACCCCCTCAGCCCAAATCTCTCCGTTAGGGTTCCATCGACGGCGGCGCCCATACTCCATTGCTTCCCATAGCTCGACTTCGAGGGTTTCGCGTTGTAGCCACCGAAGCTCTAAATGGAATACACCTTTCTACGACCACGGAATGAAAGCGATGCTGAGAGTGTCCCGCACGCAGGAAAACCCTGGTAGAAGATTTTGGGGATACCCGAAATATCAGGTAATTGGTTAATATGTGTGTGTTGATATGTTGATTGCTTTTTTCCCCAAATTATGTAATGGGTTCTGGTTATGGATAGGGAGGCTCTGAATGTGGGTTATTGAAATTGTTGGTGGAATGGTTTCAGGTGAAGGAAGGCTGTGACTTTTTTGTTTGGACAGACGTGGTTTCTGAAGAAGAAGATGCTGAGAAGGCAAAGTTGAGGAAGAAAGTTGGGAGCTTGAAACTGAAAATTAAGGAAACTGAGAGGAAGATGAAGGTTGTTGTTCTTGTTGGGATGATTGAGTGTCTGTTGTTGATGTTGTTATGGTTCTATTGTACTGCAACTAACCGCATGTTATGCCCCTAAATGGTGGCTTATATGGTATGGTATGATGCTGATGGGTTTACTTTATGTGATAGTGTTTAGGTTGTTGTGTTTAGCTTGTTGTGTTTAGGGTGTGTAGTTGAAGTGTATAGGAAGATGCAGTGCTAAATTATGTATGGCATGAAGATGCACTTTGTTTATGAAATCAGTGCTGAAATATGTATGGCATGAAGAAACAATATTTGGTTTTGAATTTGGTTTTGAGGTTGGTCAAAATGAATGAATAATGCTGGGTTATGAAATCAACCATGAAATTCCACTTATATGTGTCTAAGCATAACAATAACCAATAATACAATAATAAGACAACAAGAAGCAATACATAGCATATCAACCTGATTGCACAATTTCATTACAAAGAAAGAAATGGTCCATGCCAATTACAAAAGTGTATAGGCTGCATTGAGATGTTTGTGTCGTATGCTGCCTCAAAACAAAAAATAAGCAGCATAGCCAGTTTCTAACCAAGAACTCTATACCAAAATGATCACATAACAACTTAATCTGCAGCAGTTTTTAATACCCTATCACTTTCTACATAATATTACCTAATATTAAACAACCAACACAAAATGATGATCATAATTAACACTGCCCTATCACTTAACAAGTGAAATAGTTCCAATAAGAAGGGCAGTTACAAAAAAATACTTAGCACAGTAATCTACAAATTTCCCCAATCCATTGGTGGCAATTTTGCCATCAGCCTAAGCTTCTTTGGAGAAACATGAGGATTCCCAAAGTTGGTGACTGAGAATTGTGACTTCTTTCCAACTGGTTGTGAACTTGATGTGGGCTTGGTGGACTTTGGAGTTTTTTTGTGAGTGGGTTGGGTTGATGATGATCCCTTGGTTTCGGGCTGCTTTTTGGGATGGGCTGATGATGAAGCTTCTTTATGCTTGGCCCCTACTGTTGCAGATGCTGGCCCGACTGTCTTGCATATGGGCTGAGGCTGTGAAGATGATCCTTTTGTCATCTTCTTCCTATTGTGTGATGCTGGTGGGGGCTGGGATGAGGATCTTTTTGTGCCTCCCTTAGTGGATTTGGAACCCTGCTTTTGAACATTTTTTCCATTATCTTTCCTAACAGCAAATGACTACAAAAATAGAACAGTTAGCAAAAGGCAAAAAAAAAAACCAAGTCAGTTTTACCAAGAAAATCTCAGTCCGAACCAAATAAAGTGCATCAATGATAATAAAACTCTTACCCTAGTAACTGGTTTAGGGCATCCTCTTTTTTGTGGCCAGCCACCCCACAATTGGAGCATCTTTGAATCTGGCCAACTCTAGATAGGTGGCTGCTGCCTTCTTCCTCAGGAGGTCCCCTTCTTCTTTTCTTGGTTGGTCTGTGAGAAGGAGTTCTAAAAGGAGGTGGCATTATGTCATCAAATGCTGTTTTATCCCACAAATCAGGGCCATTCAGAGGGTGCACCATAGATTCATAACACTTCACATATGCCTCCCTTTTGTAGTAATCATCAACATAATTATCAATATCCAGAGACTTGAAGTTGATGCAAGCAATAGCATGAGTTCAAGGGATGCCACTCAGCTGAAATCTACGGCAGCTACATTCTTTTGCACCCAAGTCCACCACATACTTGATAGTGTCTTTCCTCACCTCATAGCATTGAGCAGCTGACCAAGCTGGCCGCCATTGCCCAGCAGTCCTAGCCCTTCTTTCAATCTTTTTATTGATCCTAGGTAAAACCAAACCCTCCCACTTCTCTATCAGTGCCCTATTCTCAGCCAATCTAGTCATGATATAAACTCTGATGTCTTCAATCATAGTAAGTATTGGCTTCTCTATAGAGTGAACTATTGCCCCCATTGAAACTCTCTGCCAGGTTGTTAAGCAAGGTTTCTACCTTTGAATAATAAGTAAAACGAGATCATGACCAATACCATGGTGGGATGGCATTCAAATGCTTGAATGCTTCCAGGTGCACCAACTTAATCTCCCTCATCTCTTTCTCCCAATCTTTCAAGTGACTGGCTTTGGCACACCTCCACATCATCCCCTTCAAGTACAAACCAGGAAACTTCTTACGAAAGTTGTTGTAGAGATGCCTCACACAGAATCGGTTGTCAACGCCAGGTATGACAGCTTCTATAGCTGGTAGCAACCCCTGCATTCATGAAAGAAGATATGTACTCACAACATTTAAATGAAAAAACAGCACAGATGCATGAATGGATACACATTCAAGTCTAAACAACATTAATAAGTCAACAATTACACAATACACTATCATGATTCTAACGTTCTAACATTTTTAAGTATTCATGAATATGGAACAGATTTACCTTCTGCTGGTCGGACATAAATGTTGCCCTCCCTGCCCTTTCATGCCCAAGATCATCCATCAAATGTTCAAGAAACCAAACCCAAGACTCTTTGTTCTCTGACTCCACAACAGCGTAGGCAATGGGGAGCATTTGGTCATTAGGATCCCACCCTACAGCTATTAGTAGTTGCCCCCCCTGTTGGTGTTTTGAGGAAGCAGCCGTCGAGGTGTATGAATGGCCTGCAGTATTGCCAGTTCTTCTTGCATTCATCTAAGCACACATATATCCTTTGAAAGATGCACCAATTCACTGAGGATGCCATTCTTCTTTCTTGCTCAAACTCTGAAGATCTAGCTACTTTTAGATGCACGGATGAGCCAGGATTTGTCTTCAATAACTCTGCAGCATAATCAGCTAGCCGCTTATACTTCTCTCTGAAGCACCCTTGGATCTCATCAAGCGCATTTTTCTTTGACCTTGCAGCCATTGAAGCAGTGACAGTGAGATTCCACTTTCTGTCTGCCTTGGCAACCAATTCTTTGATCTTCACCTTCGGATTCACCTCTACCTTCTTCTTGAAGGCCTTTCCGAGCCACTTCGAGTGCATGATTCTAACGTGTTGTACCTGAGCACAATTATGCTTCACGTTCATGCTCCTTAGCTGCCATGACTCTTCATCGTTGACCTTCACACAATAAAGCCTGAAAGGGCATCCTGATTGACAAATTGCTATCACCCTCTTCCTGTCACAGTAATCAAACTTAATTCCTCTTGCTGTGTAAACCGCGTATGCAGAAACGGTCTCCTTAAACTCATCCCTTAAGGTATAGACCGTTCCAACTCGCCACTCGTAGTTTGCCATGTTCTCAACTGGATTATGGACAAGAAATAAGTTCCTAGCAGAATCACCATCATCCTCACTTGCTCCATAATCCTCAAACCCATGACCATCTTCTAGTTCCTAACTGCCTTCGTCGTTGCTAAAGTCTTCATTTAACTTCCCTTTACCCTTGTCAGCAGCACCATTCATGTTCACATTCCCACCACCACTGCCCGATCCTCCTTCACCAACTCCAAAGCCATTGTCATCCAGATCCAAATCGTCTTCACTATTGGTAAATTGAAAGTCATCGGCGCTGTCAGTGTTCTCTTCAGAACGAACATAATCGGACTCCTCAGTATCATCATCAGCAGAAGCATGAACCTGACCTTGCACTTCATTAGTCCCATCACTCTCAACCTCACCATTCTCTAAATCTTCATTAGAATCCTCACTAACACCACCATCATCCTCAGCAGCCACTTGATTCTCAGCATCTACCCCATTACCAACACTAACTTCATTCTCAACAGCTTCCCCATCAGTAACTTCATTCTCAGCAGCTACCCCATTACCAACATCATTCTCAGCAGCTCCATTGTTCCCATTCAAGTTCTGACCACCACCATCATCCCCTGCTTCAGCATTCTCTACAGGGCCCTCAGCTTCACCAGGATTTGGCCCTAAATCCCCAACGCCACCTGCATTCCCACCACCATCTCCCTCCTCATTATTACCTACAATATCAATCCATCCAATTGCTGGAAACCCCTCCACTTCCAATCCAGTTTCATGAACAACAAACAGGTCAACACTCCCCCTCAACTCTCCTATCCTCACCATGTCCAATGCATCTCTATTGTTGGTGAATTGTATCAATGCTACCTCTAAATTATTAGCTTCAAGATCCTTATACCACAACGCTGCAATGTCAACCCCCATAAACCAAACCGCTTTAACTGTTCATGAGCTTCGAACACAGACCAAAAGTCACTGTCGTTCTCCACAATGGTAGTTTTCTTTCCCCCCACATACCGCATATGCCAATCTACATACTCAAACGTGCCCTTGTGGAACAAGTTGATGTCAAACAGAACCATCTTGTTCCTCCACCAGAAAAGCCTAAAAAAGAAGTCACGGAAAGAATTCAGAGAAACCCTAACATTACACACAGAACCCCAATCGGTTATCAACCCTACTAACACTTTCCAAAACCCTAACAATATCCCACAAAATAAATTCCCCAGCTTCGGCAATGAAATGCATGTGAAGAGTTTTCTAACTTACCTCACTTAATGAACCCCGTTACGTTAGCAGAACCCTCCTTCTTCGACCCGTCTCAACCAAATATGGATATCTCCTCCTTCGTCGTCGTTTTAAGCTTCGTCGTCGATGATGAAACTCCTCCTCTAACGCTCACACTTAGGGCTTCGATGCTTCCATCACCCACGCATGTCTCTAACTCTCTCTCTCTCTGTTCTTTCTATTTCATTAAGTGAAATGGTCGTTTTACATTCGCGGGAATGAATAGCTGTGTTTATTTTAGCTCAGGGGCAAAATTGTCCTAAATACCATTTTAAAAAAAATTCCAAACGTTTGTGACTCTTTTTTGGGCAAAAAAATGTTTGTGACTTAATTGATTTTCCAGCCAAACCATTGTGACTAAAATGATAGTTATCCCCATTCAATATCATGCAAAAAAAAATCCCCAACATATATTATATTCATATAAAATTCTATTACTCATACCAAAAAAAATAGCAACCAACAACATTTTTTCTACTTGCATGCTAGCTCCACTATTGTTCTCTTCTTCTTTGTGTTTTCCACAACCTTCAACGATTTTGTTCTTCTTCTACCTTTGGATAATGAACGAAGGAAAGAAAGAAAGAATGAACGAAGGAAAGAAAGAAAGAAAGGAAGAAGGAAATGGTTCTTGCTTGTTGCGACGTGGTCTTGTTTTTTTTTTTTGTCAAACCCTACTAGAACCGCTGCAGTGGTGCAATGATTTTGTACGTCTTTCATTCCCCTAGAAATTTGCTACGGGCAAGGGCGGATCCAGAAATCTCGTAAAGGAGGGCCGGAATATCTTAAAATGTGAAATGTTAAGTATTATTTATATATATGACGATGTTATTTTTTTAAATAATTTTAACAAAAAATTTTAAGTGCCATAAAAAATAAAAAGTTTTACTAAAGTTAATAATTTCGTAATTTTATATCATTTATAACTAAAAATAATTTTAATAATATATTCATATCAATTTTTCGTATAAAATTTTAATTTTTATCCTGTATTTTTATAAAGAATATAAGATAAATAGTACAAATTAGTTTTTTATTGCTTTTAATATATGTAATTAAAAAAAATTTGTAAATACAACGTGTGAAACATATTTTTATTAATAAATAATTTACTCAATGTTATAATTCTAAATATCATAAAAAAAAGATAAATTTTAATATAGTATTTTATGTATGTATTTTTTTTTATTATATTTGAGTTACAAGTTGTGATATAAATGAAATTATTTTTTGTATAATAATATATGTATTATTATATAAGCCTCAAAATAGAATAACAAGTGAAAGATAGAAACCTCAATAAAAGTAAATTAAAAAAGACTAAATATGGGATTCAAACCTATTACCCATGAGTTAAAATATATTAAAGAAATGACTAGCAAACCATCAAGCCAACCTATTAACTATGAAACACATGAGCATCATACATTATATATGAAAAGTTTGAAAATTCTGGGGCCAAGACCATGCTCCCCCTCCCTAAATCTGCCCCTGGCTGCAGGGTTCAGTGATTTTAGCCTTTTTTTCGTCTCTACAAAATCACCATAGGGGTGAAGCGGTTTCTGTATAAAGTTGGAAATCATTTTTGGGTGCAACGATTTACTTGTATTTAACTTGCACAAACACATAATTGTTGCACCAATTATGCATTTTTTGTTCGATGAATTAGACAGCCTCTAATTCTAGGTTCATCAGCTTAAACCACATTCAGCCAAAGCATCCACTAAACCAACGACTGAGTTACATCTAAATATTATGATTAAACGAACTACGGAGCTAGTCACTAAACCAACCTAATCTAAATCGGTTATAAGTTTTTTCTTTTTTTTGGTCTCATATTCAACGCACCCTTCACTCCACAACAAAGCTATTGTTGTGGTTCGAACTTGTGTGGCTTCACAATGAGGCATTCGCTTATGCCATCAGGACAAGGCTTCAGCAACGATTATAAGCTTAATACTCTATTTCAACGAGGAACCATCCAATTTTGTAACACATGGCCTGGCCTAATCCATTTTCTCCGCATTTTGTTTTTTATTTTATTCTTTGGACTTGCCCTTTATGGGTTTTTTAATTGGTGGTTTTCCTTTTTTTTGAACTGTGATTTTTCTATTTTTGTTGGACGATTGGATTGGACAACAGCCCATAATTTTAGACTAGACATATACACAATATCCACTCAAGCATCCAAGATATTCATTACTCGCGCAGAAGATCACCATTGGATTGTCTCTTGTTAATTTTTCCAAAAAGTAAGGGCCGCAAAAGAATTTCCCGAATTTTAATACACTGTTAATATGGAAAGTATTAGCAAACTTGGTCCTCCACTCCTCCTTTCTCGGTAATGATTAAGTAGCACTTCCTCACCGAAAAAAAAGATTAAGGAGCACTCGGACAAGGGAGAGAGTAACTGAAAGACTCTAGTAACCTCTTTCTCATCTCGGCACCACCGTGTTCCCTTCACCTCGAAGCACCGAATCAAATTCTCTCTCTCTCTCTCTCTCTCTCCTCTTTGGATTCTGATCTGAATCTACTGTGTAAAGTAATGTGCTTCAAGCAACAAAACTTTCGGTGTTGATAGATATGAAATCATGATTAAGCAGAAGCTTCTACTTCTACTTCGTCGTCGCCGCAAAAATAGGGTTCTCTTCTTCTCTTTTCTCTACCTCTCTGTCCTTTCCCCTCTCCTCTTCTTCTCTCACAGGCTCAACCTCCTCGCTCCACTTGGTAACTGCGTTTTGCTACTTCACAATGTCGTTTTATTCATTTATTGATTTATTTATTGTCAACTGAATCGGTGCGACTGCAATTTCAATGTCGTTTCAGGAAAAGATTTTCTCGAAGACTTATACCGCGTAGTAAGTAATTTTGTTTCTTTTAATACTTTATGTTGCTTTTTAAATTGGATAAATCAGTAATTTTGACTAATTTAGCTGAGATTTTGGAATGATTTTTGGCAATGATTATTAGCTATGTGGCATTGTTTGTGATAGAATTGTGTAATTAGGCATTTTATTTATTTGAAGTTTAGTTTCTAATACTGTTCTAGTGTCGGTGGTGCACGCAATTGGATTGGGTTTTCTTTGCTTTTATCTGATGTTGAATTTTTTGTTCCCCTTTAACCTGGATTCCTGGAAGAACTTTATTCTGCTTCATCAGCGTGAAAATTGGACTGTTACTGCTATTAATAATAACTGTGATGCTTTATGTACAGTCTTTTTACCCATACTCTTCCAATACTAGCACAAAAATATTGAAACACAGCGCAAAATTAGGATCATACAAAACTTTTTAATTTCTAATTGGCTACTTTTTTAATTTAAAACTTTTTTTTTAAAATTTTTGAGATAGTGGATGTGGAAGTTGACTATTTTGTCCTGGTGGCAGTACCTATTAGATGCACTGATTATGCCAAAAAAAGGAAACGAGAAAGTAGAAAAAAATAACTCTTAGAATTAATCTCTGATTAGAATTCTTATTGTTTCAGGCATACAAGACAGATAGCTTGAAGTTGACTGCCGTAGAACAGGTAGTGGAAGATTTTATTTGATTTGATTTGATTTTTATTAAAACGAAAAAAGAAAAATGAAAAGAAAATTTTTCATCATATGTTGTGAATAAGAAAATTCTTTTCCAGTAATTGAAAGATATGAATTATTATTGCTAATATCATTATTATTATTATTTGTAATTTTGCCGTTGTGATATAGTTCCTAATATTGTGATTCAGGAGGGTGCTCAAGAATTAGAAGAGCCAAATCATGTTGTTTATAAATTAAAAGATTCAGGCTCAACAATTAATTACGATTCGAACAAGAATAATGATTCTGAGGAGTCTAGAATTGCAGGGTACAGATATGAACTTCTGGAAACAAACGGTTGGTAATTGTTTGTTCATTTATAGATACAGTGCTTACATTTTGGTCTGTGCATATGATGCTAAACAATTTAGTACTTTCTGAAACTTTCACCATTATTAAGTTACAGGATTTAACCATGATGAAGAACGAAGCCAGGGAACTATGCAGAAAGAATCATCCTCTATGGCTGAAGAGAAGGATGTACATCTTCATTCCCTTCGAATGCCAACTGATAACATCAAAGTGACAAACAAGGACTCTGGTAGAAAAGAAGCCAAACATAATCAGATTTTAAATTCTCACTCTCATGAAGTGAGAAATCCGAAGATTGAAGAGATTAAGGATCAAATTCGTAGAGCCAAAGCATACTTGAATCTCGCACCACCAAGCGGCAACTTGCGATTGAAGGAGTTGGAGCTGCTAATGAGAGAGCTTGAACAGGCAGTTGGCAAAGCCACCCAGGATTCAGATCTGTCAACGAGGTAAATGTCAATAAAGTTAAGTTTCCTATGTATTTATGTGCTTGCATTTTTTTTCCCATGTAGCAAATACAATCTGCGGAATTTCAGGAGAAAACTAATGCTTTTCATCCTTGAAAGATTTAATGAACTATATATAACCCAATTTTTCACTTGTTTTATCAGTTGAATCCTTGTATGTTTTAAATTTAATAGCTTCAATTCGGATCTTCTATCAACAGCACTGGTTGAAAAGAACTTAGTTTGTACTTAAACAAATTAAAAATGTAATGAGGATTCAACTCATTAATTAGAATTTGAGTGATCTCACTAAGATGTCTTCTACTTTTTGGGGAACGAAGCATGCCTTTATCTCATATATATAAATAATAATCGATGGGACATTTGAAGTGATATGAACTGTTAATGAAAACTGGCAACTTTACAATCTGTAAACGAAAAAAGTTTGCAGTGTTTTGCAGAATATGAGACGCATGGAGGCTTCATTGTCTAAAGCTTACCGAATATTCCCAAATTGCTGTGCTATGGCTGATAAGCTCCAAGCAATGAAGCATACAACTGAACAGGAAGTTCGATCTCAGCGAATTCAAGCAACATTTCTTGCTCAACTTGCTGGAAGGACCACCCCAAAAGGTCTGCACTGTCTTTCTATGCGGCTGACTGCGGAATACTTTGCCCTGAGGCCTGAGGAGAGAAAGCTTCCAAACGAAAATAAGATTTATAATCCAGAACTTCATCATTATGCTGTTTTCACTGACAATGTTCTAGCCTCTGCAGTGGTTGTCAACTCAACTGTCTCTACTGCCAAGGTAACATACCTTAGTTTTCTTGCATATGGATTGGGTTCCTTTTTATTTTGCTTGCCTTGCAAAACTTCTACTTTTGAGCCAATGTTGAAGTTCTGACTCTTGATGTAATTGTTGAAAAATAAGAGAAGGTACTAGTGAAATATTGATAGGTTTTCCTCTGAAGTCATATCCATATATATGGAAACTTATACTTAGTCTCTTAGTGTTCATTTTGGATTTTGGAATATGCTGAAGCCACCCAAGTCTCCATACTGCCCAAACCCAAAAGTGCTTGTCCACCCTGTTCACTATATTATTGATCTATCATTGTCAAACGTGGAGGCAACTTAGTTTTTAGCCATTTTAAGTGAAATGTGAAGTTGACCCCGGTACCTTAAAATAGTTGTTCTTGGTGCTGCTTTGGTTACTGCCAGTCTTGATGCAGAATCATTATTAGTCCATTCGCATTACTTGAAGAGAAAGTTAGTTACATGTATAGCAGTTTGTTAGGAAGTTAGAAAGTTGGTTTCATGCTAGAAGGTTCTGGAATATCTCAAGCAACCTGTAACTTAGATAGCATAACTTAGTAAGGGTTGTAGATACTATATATAGAATTAGTTAGTTAGGTTCTGGGCTGTTATTGTACAATTTGAGACCACTAAAAGTTTTAGTGAGGAAATATGATATGTTAGAATGGTGAATGTTCATTAAAAAATGAAAATTCCTTTTAATATGTCTCCGTTTCTGCAATCAATGCATCCCTGCTGCTTGTAAAACTAAGCTTGCATATTATTTTAATTTTAATTTAATTACATCACAGTATCAGATATAGCGTTAACTGGTGAATAACAAGTCCTTTTCTAGTTTGTAGGAGCCCTTTTTATCTTATAAGCTTTCTTAGGATAAAGAAGTGTCTAAGTTGTAGCAAAATTACATTAGATAGAGACAAAAAGATGATATATCTGTGTATGAGCCTATGAGGTCACCTTACAAGTCATTTAATTTGTTTCCAGTACCTGCACCAAAGCCTTTCGCGTGTCTTGACTCAACAAACTAGGGATTCATTTTAATAATTTACAGCATAATGACAATTTATTTTACTAATAGATGAAAAACTTATCAATATTGACTCCAACGTGAATGATTATGTGTAGTTTAATAGTGCCAGTAACACTTGTAACAACTCCTAAATGGCAGGAACCAGAGAAACTTGTTTTCCATGTAGTGACTAATTCACACAACTTACCTGGAATCTCGATGTGGTTCTTATTAAACCCTCCTGACAAAGCAACAATCCACGTCCAGAGCATAGACAACTATGATTGGTTTTCCAAGTACAATACCTTAGGGAAAACTAATTCAAGTGATCCAAGATATACTTATGAGTTGAACCGCCTTCATTTCTACTTGCCGGATATTTTCCCTGCTCTAAACAAGATTATGCTATTTGATCATGACGTGGTTGTGCAACAAGATCTCAGCGGACTATGGAACACAGATATGAATGGAAATGTCATTGGAGCTGTTGGAACTTGCAAGGAAGGAGAAACTCCATTTCACAGGATGGATATGTTCATAAACATTTCAGATCCATTACTTGGAGGAAGGTTTGATGTCAATGCATGCACTTGGGCATTTGGGATGAACTTGTTTGATTTGCAGCAGT
>JASCZI010030274.1:80126-101280 GCA_036250425.1 Stylosanthes scabra
GACTTCTCTCTATCACAAATATTTGCAACTGGTATGACTAGAAAACAATTCCTTTACTTGCCTTTAATTATTTAAATATGTTTTTGGTCCATATAAATAAGTTTTTTTTTTTAATTTATTTTGATTCCTCATAAATTCTACTTTGATTTTTGCCCCTTATATAACCGAGACTATTTTGGTCCCTATTTTGAAGTGGTTTCTGTTAACTAATGCTATGCCCCTCATTAATAATAGCCCTCATTAATAATAGCATGTGTCAATAACGAGTTGAATTTCTATTTGACATGTCATTATCATTTAACAATCCAACTCGATAGCGGGACCAAAATGGGTCCATATTTCATAAAATAAGGTAGACTAAGATCAAAAGTGAAATCAGGGAAATGACACTATTGTATTTATAGAGTCTAGATATCAAAAACATATTTAAAAATAACTTGGAGGCATCCAACCTTTTTCAAAATTGATTCTCTCAATCCAAAGTATCCAATTTTCTTGTGCATTATAAGCATTTGTGTTTCAGTAGCTTGTATGTTTTGTTCCCCTTACTCTGTTTTATTATTCTAAACTAGCGATGCAATGAAAAAATGACACATTTTGGCTGATGAAATTTTCAGAACATCGGTATTCAACCTCTGGGGTGGCTTACCTTCTATAACAAGACAACATTGTTGGACAGAAGATGGCATGTTCAAGGACTTGGTCATAACTCTGGTGTTGATCGAAATGAGATTGAGCATGCTGCTGTTATACACTATGATGGAATCAGGAAGCCATGGTTAGATATTGCAATGGGCAGATATAAAAATTACTGGAACAGATTCTTGAATTTTGACCAACCTTTTTTGGAACGGTGCAATCTCCAGCCGTAGTCCAAACTCTCAAATTTTTTCATCTACATTAAATTTAGAAATACTGTTATTTAAATATTATTAAAATTATTTTTTTATTGTCATTTGTTGTGTTACAAATTTATTATTTTTTTATATTTAGTGATGTATGTATATTTTTTATTTTTTATTTTCTTCTGATTTGGGACCAGAAGAATCAAGCAAAAGAAAACTTATCACAATTGCAATATAATGTAGACAGAAATAGTTGCAAGAGGTTAGTGGTAATAGATTTTTTTCCACCAAAATACACTCACATTTTATTGAGTTGCTGATGTTACCTATAATATATTCGTCTCACATGATGAATATTTTGTGTTAAGTTGTACCTTGATTTTATTTTTGTTTAAAGAAAAGGCATGAACACTTTTATGAACAAATTTTTGTGCACAGTGAGGAATAAGAATTAATGCAAATCCTTTTTTTGTTTTTTCATACTCACCGGCACCGCTAGTGAAATTGGAAACTATCTTTTTCCTACCTTAATTTTGGTCACTACCAAATAGGCAAATATGAAGAAAAAGCAAAAAATCACATTTTATCTCAATTTTGCAACTGTTTGCAAAATTAAGAGAGAATATCTGCATAGTAATAGCCTTGAAATTGGAGTTTTCTTGAAATTGGAGTTTTATAAATAGCAAAGAATATTTTATTTAAAATAAAAAGCCTAAATTATTATAGTGAATTACCGTATATATTGTGCAATTTATCTATTAGCCGACAAATTCAGAACACTCTATTCTTTTTGCCTTTTGTGTTACTCTATTTATAAAAAGGAAAAAACTCTTTACACCATGCACTAGCTATTTATTTATATTTTATTTTTTATTTTTTTTCCTGAAAGAAAAAATATCAAAGCTACTAGAAGAAAAAAATTCAGGCTGAAAAAATTATCATAAAAAAATGAGTATTTTTATTCATGAACATCATGAGTAATTTAGTCATTATTTATTTTTTTATGGGTAGCATTGATATTTTCTCTTTAAATAATTTTACGTAAATAAGTAGTTTTGTCCAACTAAATTCTACCAAATTATTTATTTCTATGCTAAATAGAAGACTATTACGATGTCAAATAAAACTTTATTTAGGTGCAATTTTTATACTATTTGACTTCTATTGAATAATTCTATGGAAGCAATGTTAACATGATATTGAGTTCCTATTTTCTCCCTAATATTGACTACTAAGATTTTCTCTTTTGTATTTAGCATAAAAATAAATCACTTGGTTGAACTTGGTTGGCAAAATCGCTTATTCAAATAGCGTTACCGTATTTGTTATAATAAATTACAACAATGCTACATATACGCCTCTTTTTGGTATACATCTTTATCCAAGTCGCAAACGAACATATTTTTATATATATAACGAATATGTTTTTATAGTTGACACGAACATGTTTTAAAACCTGTTCGTTTGCTTTTAAAAATTTCTTCGTTCTAGTAATAATATTCTTTTCGTGTATGAACATGTTTTTATATATACAACAAACATGTTTTATAATTGACACGAAAATATTAAAAATGTGTTCGTTTGTTTTTAAAAATATGTTCGTTCTAGTGGTAAAAATTCGGTGGGACTTGGATAGAGGTGTACAACAAAAAAAGAGGTTCTCGAATAACTTAATAGGAATGAAGATTTTTATTTTATTGGTAATTTTATTATTTTTATTATTTTTTTAAAGGAAGGATCCAGATTGGAAAGTTGTGGAAGCTGAGAAGAAAATTGGGGTTGACAGCGGGAACAGAGCGCGAGTTCGGTGCAAAATAGAACGTGAACATCATCATCATAATTCCTTCCTTCAAAAACCCTCCAAAACCAACACAATTCACAAAAAACCAAACCCTTCTTCGAACAAAAATAAAACCTTCACATCGCAGTGATTCTGAATTCTAGATCTGTTAATAGAATTCATTTGAATTGTTGCGGTTATGGCTTTGAATCCTCAACTCTTACCGAATTGGATGCCCGTCCCTTTCGTGAACGAGATGTTCGTCTTGTCCAGAGACGGCGTCGAATTCGAAGTCGATAAAATTCCTGATTCTCCGTCAGTTTTCCTTCTCTTTCCTTTCAATTTTTCTTATTTTATCTTAAATACTCAACTTTTTTTTGTTAATTGCTTTCTTCAATTTGGGTTTTTGTTGCTACTGTGGAGAGCGAAGACCTAATTGATAATTTTTTTAAAAAAAAATAGAAAATTTCGGTACACAGTTATTGATTTTTGCAATTTTCTGGTGATCAAGCACTAATGTGATCGATATGATGTTAAATGTTGCCTTGTGTACAAGGTGTTTGCTATAATGATCATTATTATTGTTTGTAATTGGTTTTTGGTTCATGTGTGCATGGTTCAGAAATGCTGGGGGTAAACTCAAAACAAGGGGAACAATCTATTTGTCGAATATAAGGATGGTCTTCGTTGCAAAAGCTCAAATTGGTCACTTCTATGCTTTTGATATGCCTCTGGTATGTTGCTTCTGCTGCTGTCCTTCTTTCATGTTTGTTAATTGTTATTGCAGGTTATGTTTTCACTTCTACTTAATTAATAATTTAGAGTGAACCCCGATCTTGTCACTTCAAATTCTGAAATGGTAAATTCGTCATTTAAAATTTTGGGGGAAAAAGGTGTGGATTAGTTTTTCCATACAAAGGATTAATATGTTCCTCTTTGTCCAATGGCGAGGGACGAATTTATTTGATAAGGGAATGGTTTGGGATGACAATGAGGGTTTAGGCCTTAGGGCAGCCAACGCTAGGAATTAGAAAGGAATTAGAAATGTATAAATCTCGAATACAGTCTTTGTAAAATTTACTGATTGATACCTTGATCCATGACTCTGCGAGATGAAAACCCCTGCATAACCCTTAGGAAGGGAAGATATCGATCACACTGGACCTCATTAATTAGAGATATTCCCTAAAAGTGACTAATAGCTGATGTCTGTATTTGTAAAGTATTAGTGTGTCTGAGGCTATTTTTCTTGCGATGAACTTGAGGTGTTTATTAATGTGTCTGAGGCTATTTTTCTTGCGATGAACTTGAGGTGCTCACGTTAAAGAAGACCTTGACATACTTAGAAGTTGGAACTAAATTGACCCAAATCTAGGATCATTACCTTGCCACAGCCACAAACAACTTAGGATTTTAGATCTTTCCAGGAGAAGCCTTCGACAGCTGAAGGCTTTACGTGTTATGCATCAAAAGGAGTGACCCCAATCCACCAGCTCTCTTTTTGATACTATCCAAAACTATCTTGGAGGTAAACATTGAGGACCAGGTAATTCTTTTGGGAGACAAATATTATTAGGCCAACTAATCATATTGAGATTTGAGAATGAGAATCATGCTTTGGCAGCGAGAGGAAGCTGGTGGAATATTCAGTTGGAAAGCTGGGAAAATATATGAAAGCAAAACTTGAATTAAGATTGTGAATCGTGTGGACAGAGTTGCTTGCGGACCCTCTGAGTCTACTATATCTTTCCTTTTCTATTTTAGTATTCCCCCATTTGAGTCATGCTCCTGCATACAGAATTTCTTCTGATCATAAGGGCCTAGACTTCCACTTCAAAATGGTTAATATACATACCAAAGGTTTATAATGAGAACACGAGTATGAAGTTGTCTAGTGTCTGTTCTATTGTGTATCTGGTCAACACATTTCTTTCAAGCATCTTTCATGCCATAGCATTATGGGTAAATACATATTACTTTCCTCACGTGTAGCATGTTGCCCCCATTTTTTTAAGATTATATTTCCTTACATCTTAACTCTTTTGAAGGATGAAGTCACTTTAAGTCTTTAACAGAAAAATGATATATGTGAATTGATTTGACATTATCACCACACACGGTATTTTTTTTTTAAAATCCTTTGAAGTTTGATTAGTAAGTTACTTAGTTCTTTTGATATTTGATATGAAGTGGTTTGTGATATCCTTGATTTGACTTAATTGGAAAACTTTTGTTCCTCTTGAAATTAGACCTCATAAAGCAATAAAGTGGACTTCTTTTCCTGCATTTATGCTCTATTTTGAAAACCATAAGTAGAGAGCTCTGTATTTTATCTCGCTGATCCTCAGTTTCTTCATGGTGCAGCTATACGTTCATCATGAAAAATTTAACCAGCCAATTTTTCACTGCAATAATATTTCTGGACAAGTTGAGCCAGTAAGTATATATTTTCTATTTTCTAGCCAGCCACTTTTTTTTTTCTGAGGTACCATGATTATTTGGTCCTAGTCCTTGAACTTACGAAATTGCTACAGGTAGTTCCAGATGAGCAAAACAGAGCTCTCTACTCCACATACACATTCAAGATCTTGTTCAAAGATGGTGGATGTGGAACCTTTGTTCCTCTTTTCTTCAACTTGATTAGTGCAGTCAGACAGTATAATCGACAGCCATTCCTGCAGCCAACACAAACTTGGGTGGACCCGTTGCAGGCAGCTCAGACTCCTGTTGATGAGATGATGAGACATGCGTAAGTGAAATGTTTTGCTTTGAATTTATTTTAGAAATGTAGAATCCAAGTGCAAGTAGATAAATGGGGAAGATAGTAGAATCTGTCAGATGGTATGGAGTATGAACCTTATCTGCAAAAGGCTTGTAGACGTTCCATTGGATCAGATGCAGGATAATCTTGTAGCTAGAGTTAGACAGAGACCTAAGAAAACTTCAGAAAAAATGTTAAGATTTGAATAATAATAATAATCTATAAAGGGAACTATGGTATTGTTTGATCATGTATCTGAATAGGAAGATAATCTATCATCCTAACAAATCTTAATTTAAAAGCAAAGAAGGAATTACTTTTTAAGATTATAGGATACTACTGATTATGCATTGTTCATTTTACGCTTTGGCAGATACGTCGATCCTAATGATCCAACGAAGATATTTCTACAACAACCTGGTTCTGATTCTCAGCTTAGGCGTAGAACATATCAACAGCAGCCAGGTGGAGGCCAACAACTCTGAAGTCTCTGAAACTGCATCGTCCTTCTCACCCTACAGGGAGCGAAGGATGTTTATCTATGTGGAACTGTGTATTACTATTAATACTGTCATAATAAACATGTTCACATTATGCAATCAATAGATATTGCTCTCTGAAGATTCTAATGTGTGTGGTATCGACAGAAGTTTTACTGTGGAATTGTGTGTTCCTTTTTTTACGACCGGTGATTGGGCAATATTTCTTGTACATAGAAACAGGACTTAATATATATATTCTTTCTCGGAAACAAACTGCTTATATTGATTCTGATATGGAAAGTGCCTGAGCTTTTTACTTAAAATGATTATTTTTTTATGATTACTTACAACTTGCAATCGTCAAATTGAGCAATATTGTAATAACAGAATTATTGACTGACTTTGACTATATTTTCTGTAAAATGTCACTATAAGTGAAAAATGAAAATGTTGATTTCTTTGGTTATGTCTATTTCTACTGCTCATGTACAATAAAAATTACAAATTTAATGGTGATTAAATCGATTTCGCTATTTATTCCGTATAAAATAACGTTGTACGGGTGTAAAAGTGGTCTCTACTAAAAGAGTGTGTGGATAACATTATTTTAATTAAATTACTTTATTATTCTCCTAATTTAAAAAAAATAAAATTCATATAAATATAACTAAATATATTTGCATCCCACTGCTATTTTTTTTTACCGGATAAACAAGAAAAGATAAAATATATATAATAAATATAACGAAGAAAAAAATAATGAATATAATGAAGTTTCAAAAGCTAAATATTTACATAGTAGTTTGCTCCCTCTTTGTTGGAAACCATATTCATCTTAGAACTCACCAAACTCAACCCAAAAATTTGATTTATTTTGATCAGCACTTTCATTAATTCAACACACCTTTAATCCAGCAACGTAGCATTATATTTTTACTTTTCTTTTTAGCAAACACTTTTAAATATTAGGATAAAGTATTATTTATGTCCAACGTTTGCGAGAAGTTTTAAAAATATCCCTAACATTTAACTTAATTCAACTTTATTCCTAATATTTTCGATTTGGTTTCAATTATATTTTTCCTTTTTTAATTTTTCCAATATGTTTTTTTTTTGGTTAATTATCATTTTGGTCCCTATAATTTTGTCTGAGAATCACAATCGTTGCTTAAGTTTTTCTTTATTCAAAATCGTTCTTAATATTTACTTTTGTTTTAAGATCATCCTTCTGATGACAATTTTTTTTAAAGGTAAAATTGCTACTTGAATTAACATAATTTCTATCACCGTTGTTTTCTATTATATGATAACCACCAACAATACTTCTTAAAAAGAACTACTTTTGAATTCTATAGCATAAATTTTGTTGGATCACAACTTAAAATTTTAGTTTTCTATACTTAATTTAAAAAATGTGGAATCGTTTGTGGTAATTATCATGGAAACGAAAGTAATGATATATTGGTGATATAATTTAAGAGATAATTTTATCGTAAAAAAGAATTTTGATTCGGAGGGTCGGTTTTAAAAAAGTTAGTATAAACTGTAAAATTGAAGTTTATTTGAAACGTTAAAGATAAAATTGAATCAAATTAAACGTAAGAATATTTTTTAAACTTTTTGAAAAAAAAAATATTTGGAATATGCGAGTTGGGTTCCATGGCTGGATTATTTGAGACGTGGATGAAAGCTATTGGATTATACAGATAAGAATATCTAAGGACTATCCCCAAGAGTGTGGAGAACATACTCTAATATCACTTGCTCTTCTCTTCTCACTGCATAACCAAACCACACTAATCTTACCGAATAGAGAAATGGCAACAATCTCAACTACCTCATCAATCACCACCACTAGCTTTTTACAAAAGACACCTCTTCGGATCTCATCCTCTTCTATTCTTGGTAACTTCTTTTATTTTCTCCCTTTGAATTCCATGTAGAATAGCATAATTTATATGATATCCTTATACAACACAAGTAAACGTAACTTTAAGAAATTAAAGGTATTTATTTATATAGGATTTTTAAGTCATGTTTTTGTAGGAGTTAGGTTGTAAGTTATGTATTTGTTTGTTTTAACTTTTTTGGATGTATTACTCTTTGAGGTCTTCTTTATTTTGGTGGGATTGCCATTAAAAATGATTTATACTTGATAGCAATTTCGAATGAGATATCCAACTTCGATGGTTTACTCTAATTTCTTTTTCATTATGAGTCGAGTTTGTAACGAACTATTTATGAAAATATGAAGAATACACATCTAACTCTGCTACTAAATAGCTTGTTAAACTCAAGGTAAACTAGACATTATACTAAAAGGCCCTATAGAATTTGGCATACTTGAATCCTCATTATAAGTAGTTGTGCTGAAATAAATAGGATGTTGGTATAAAATTATTTTATAATATATGAAAATTAAATTCAATATAACATGAACTAATTTTCTCATGAACTTAAATTTTATGTGAAGATATTGATGATATTATATTACCCAAAGACAATAGAAGATAAAGGAAGAGGGAAGAAGAACAAGTAATATGAGAGTTGTGATAAAGTAGATCAATTGCTTTCTTGAAAATTTGAAATAACTTTGAGATTTAGTACTTCAATATATTGTGGGACATATATACATGTTATAATTGATTTATTATGGAAACAAACATTAGACTCAAGAGTTTTGTCTAACTTATAATTCCCTCCATTCTACTTCATTATTCAAACATGAAATAAGGTTATATTTTGTTATTTAAAATTGTTGAATAACTACTACTATTACAACTATTATTAAAATAAAATAAAACCTTAGCTTTTTCCTTAATCTCCTTTGTCATTACTTTATTTATTTATTTGTTTTTCAGGGTTGCCAACAATGTCAAAGATGGGAGGAAGAATAAGATGCTCAATGGAAGGAAAGTCTTCTTCTATTGAGGAAGAAAGTAAGTCAAAGATGGGAATGTGGGCCTCATCATCCATGTTAGGAGCTGCCATTGCTGCAACAATGTCAAGCCCAGCAGCCATGGCTTTGGTTGATGAGAGAATGAGCACAGAGGGAACTGGGCTTCCATTTGGGCTTAGCAACAACATTCTTGGTTGGATCCTTTTAGGTGTATTTGCTCTTATTTGGGCTCTCTACTTTGTATATGCTTCAAATCTTGATGAGGATGAGGACTCAGGTTTGTCCCTATAATTAATTCAGGAGTCCCAATAGTAACAAATTGTGGATAATTACCAAAACCAAGTTGTGGATTATCCACTTAAATGTGATCTCATGGTTGTCCAAAAAAAAACAAGTGATCTCATGGCACATTATTTTTGGTCCCTTTGGTCAAAGGTTTAGGGTGCGTTTGGTTTGCGTTTTTATTTTCTGTTTTCATTTTCACTGTTTTCTGTTTTCTGGATTTTGTGAAGGAAAAAGTGAAAACAGTGAAAACAATAAAATCCTGTTTTCTGCTGTTTTCACTTTTTTTTTTCACAAAATCCAGAAAACAGAAAACACTGAAAACGAAAATAGAAAATGAAAACGCAAACCAAACGCACCCTTAGATTTTGAATATAAAAAGCATTTTATCACCAACCGATTGCTCTTAAGTGTTGGGAATCTAAACCCATCTTGTGTTCATAGCAATTCAATGATTGGCGGTAAATTCTTAAATAGAGCTTCGATTTGCGATGAATTAGTTATTAGTCTATCCAGCTAAAAAATACCGTGGAAAAAATGACCGTAAAAAGATTAGTCATTGTGTTTGATGATTAATATCTTCTTGAAAACCAGAAAAAATAATAAGTTATAGATATCTTGGAAAATTCAAATAAAGAGGCAAGTCTTGTACATTCAGTTTTTCCTCTCAACTTTTCCCATATTACTTAAGGAATTCAATTATTATCGCACTTTATTTGCATTAAGTTTTAGAGTCAGAACTCAAAATAAATCCTAAAGTTTAAGTACAAACTTAAATTGATCTCTAATTGTATCGTTATTAAAAATGATCTCCTAAATTTGAGATAATAATTCATATTATTTTCAAATTTAGCTAGAGTAAGGGCAACTATGAGTTACAATATCAAATTTCAAGTTCATTTTAATATCAATTAAATTTGAACTCAAATTTTAAAAATCATTCTAAGTTTGGTAGAGTTAAATATCAATTTGGCCTCTGAAATTTGGGGTCTTAATCAATTTGGTCCCCAAAATTTGATTCGCATCAAATTAGTCCCTCACTTTTGTAATCGTGACTCTGATTGGCCATTCCGTCAACTTTCGCCAAAAAAGGGCTGACTTGGCCGTTAAGTTGGTCAGCTGGACCATGACTAAACAACGTCGTCTATCTTCGCACCAACAAAGTGTAAAACGACGTACTTTTAGTGTTTAGGAAGTTAAAATATCCCTTTCCATGTGTAAAACCCTGTCTTATCGCAACGCTTTTCTTAAGCAACGGTTTTGTCCAAAACACATATAACGAAATGTATTTGATCTCGCTTGAAATAATATTGTGTGATATTAAATAGTGACTTGGACGATGATGAGGATGATTCTAAGACTATGGTACGAGAATAGCGCTACGCTTTTTGCCTTACGGCACGCTTTTAACGGTTTTGCAAAAACGCGCGTAATTTCGAAAACAAAATTTTCCGAGATTCGTATATGAGCATGGAAGCCCGAGCCGAGTTACTTCAGCCCAAAAATGTCCAAAAATAAAATAGTTACTCATGGTAATTAGGTTTACTTATTAATTACTCATAAAAAGTTACCATGATTAAAATAATATTACTTTTTCTTACACACCTTTTTAATCCTATTGGTTGCATGGCCTCAAGCAATGCAAAGCTAATGTGCTCGACTCCTTTTCCTTGCTATTCGAAACCTACTCCCTCCCCTAGCGCTAATTCATTTTTCATTAACCATTTAACTTAGTTACTAATTCATTTTACCTTCATACAAACAAACCATAACTTCAAACAACTCACATTTTGCTCTCAATCTCTCTTGCTTGTCCAAACTCTCTCTCTCTCTTTCTTCAATCCATTTTCAGAATTTTAACACACATAAACACCTTTCTAACACTCTCTCTCATCAAATTAAAGATCAAACACACCCATTTTATAAGAACAACTTAAGAACACCTTGAGTGTTCTTCATCATCTTCGAACCCCTTCACCACCGAACCACCATCATCTTCATCACTCTCATCTTCATCTCAAGCCTCTTATCAACATCTTCTTATCATCTACTTCATCTTCTTCTTCATACTTAAAGGTAAGCACAAACCCTAGTTTCATCATACAACTAAGATGATGAACTAAGAGCCTCTTGTATATTTTCTTCTATGACTAGGTTATTCTTCATCATCTTGGCCGAACCACATTCCTTGTTGTCCACAAGATCTCTCATTTTTATCAAAGGTAATGAAGCTCACCCTCATCCTTTCTTAACTAAGGCTATAGTAGGCTCCATGGCTCATGTTTTCTTGTTTTTCAAAATAAAAATGATAGCTTAAAACGTCCAAGTGCACGGTTGGTTAGCAAGCTCGAGTAAAGGCTACAAAGTTGGTGTTTTGACAAGCGATATTGGTGAATCAAAGAGCAAAGCTACACCCTAAGGTAAGGGGTTAGGCTTAGAGTAGAACTATGTGCTAAATGTGCTATATGATATGTTTTGTGTGCTTGCTTGACTGTTATTGCCTTAAGAATGCATATTGCTTGCTTGATATTGATTAAAATGCCTTTCTATGAAAATGGCCTTTGGCCAAGTTGATGATGCTCAAGAAATGAGCTTTTTGATTATCAAAATGTTAAGAGTTGTTGTATGCTTAATGTCCGAGAGGTTATCACCCTTGGGACAAAAGATTTCATAAAACATAAACTACTAAATCAGTTAAGATGATCAAGAATGATAAAAATGTTGTTTTTGTGAAATGAAGGAAAAATGGTAAATAAAGTGTCTTAATATGTTTTTCAGAATTGAAACTTGAAGTTTGATGTGAAAATAAGTGTTTTCGGTGAAGAACTTGAAAGATTAAGTCTAGATAGTAATTTGGTAAAACTAGTAAGTAAAGACTAGGTAAATAGGGGTAAAATTGTCTTTAATAAAATTTGTTTTCAAAAATGTTTTAAATGGGGTCTTATATGTGTCTAATGAGTCTAAATATAAAATTTCACCTTAGAATAATAAAGTTACCTTAGGTAAATAAATTATTTACTAAACTAGTTAAAATCGAAACCGGCTATAGGGTTAGAAGGACAGTTTCATCTTTTTAAAAGTGTCTTTTCTCAAAAAAATTTTACCAGTTAAAATTGGAGATGTTAGGAGAATAATGCAATTGGTTTGGGTTCAAAATGATTTGAAATGAATGAGTTATAAAATTATTAGTAAAATAGGTTCATTTGGTAAATAAGGGTTTAATTTAAGGGTAAAATGGTCCTAAAATCTGAGTAGTAAATGAAACTGTTTTAATGGTAAATAAAGGTGTATTTTAGAATGATAATGGTGCTGGTTTGAACCAAAAATAATAAAATATGAAAAAGATAATGAATTTATACTAAGCTAAATTAAAACCGAAAAGTTAAGAAAACTACTAAATTAGAAAATGATAGGAAATTCATAATGAATCCTTAATAAGTGAAAAGATAGAGAATGCTGATATATTATAAGTGCTGGAACATCAATAAATATTAAAAGACACCAAGAGAATATAATGCGCTAAGACGGTTAAAGAACCGGTTAAACCGATAAGCCGTAATGAGTGGAAAGAAGCTAAACCAGAGGCTAAGATTATCGTGATGATATAAGCTCCGAGTATTGAGATTGTGAGAATGTGATAATGCGTATAATCCATATAATAATTAAGTCCCGAGGTGTGGCCAAATAACCTTAGTTGTGACGGTTGAGATCGATTCGGTTTGGTCGACGATGGTATGGGACATGACGATCGAACCGGGTTTTTCTTTCGGGGAATGGTTCATGGTTCTAGACCGGTTTAACCCATTGAGAAGGATTGGTTAGGCAACTGACCAAGCATCGGTTCTACCGGGCTTGGGTCACTGTCAAACCGGTTGGTTCAGCTAAGTCATGTAGACCGAAGGTAAATTCCGGCTACAAAGATGCTACTCCGGCTAACGATTCAGAGAAACGAACCGGTGAGATGCTAAGAGCTATGAGATGTTGTGATGGCTAAGTGCCAAAGCTAAAGAAAGGCTAAGTGTTAAGGCTAAGAAAGGCCGAGTGCAAGGGCTGGGTGTCGTCCCGCTTGTCTGAGAATGAAAGTCGAAGGGCTAGCTACCTGAAAGGCAATAACGATCATCATGTTCCCCTGTCGATGCGGTTTCTTGCTTTATAGAGCTTTGCTGGTGACGGGATCCTCACCATGATTATTGAAAGTACCAAGGGTAGCTTATGCCACCAGTTCTAGCCAAAGGAACTTGGGTGTGCTGCATGTTCTAGCCAACGGAACATGGCCGCTTTGGACGAGCCAAAGTCCACGACATTCGACAGTGGTGAACCATACTTGGGTTTGATCCTAAGTAATCGTCGAGTGCGGGAAGTAAACCGACGTATGAGCTCATGGCCTGCATCAGGAACATGCATGCATCATATTGTGTGTTGCATTGTGTGTGATTGCATTATTGATTGTGTGTGCTTTACTTTCTGCTCTGCTACTTGACTACTTGCTACCTACATGACGTCAGCCCCTAGGATAGATTAGTTGCCCTCGTGATACCCTAAGCTGGGAACCTTAGGTTCTCACCCCCTTCTTCTTACACTACGCAGGATTTTCTTCTTTCTCCTATCTTTCTTCTAGGATGAGACCGATTGAACCCTTCTCCCCACGTCCGGCTGCATCCCCCAGTTCATCGACCTCTTCAGGTTTTGTTGGCAGTATTCACCGGGAGCGCTCACATTCACCTCGTACACCCCTGCCACCGATGGCTCCGGCTCTGGTGTACCCTGTGCCGCGTACCCCCATGCGTGATGTGCGACGCTATTGTAGCATGTTCCATCGCGATAGAGTAGCAGCACCTACTCCTCCTCCCCCTTCACCTCCTCCTAGTGACAAAGAGCTATCCGCCGAGATGTACGATCCGGCGACGGAGTTAATGGGAGATCCAGATGAACCTTACGTTGCCGAGCACGTGCCTTACGGAGCCCCCGAGGCTTATTATTCGGACGCTTCATATGGATCGAAGCGTGAGAGTGCTAGTACTGACACGACACCTTCCAACCACCATTCCTCCGGTAGTGTGTCTCTGGGGTATGGATCTGCCTCAAGCGGGTCGGCTAGTAACGGAGCATCAGATGATGATCTGGTGAACTGGTACTTCGCCGGGACATTTCTTCCACCTTAGGATGGCAGATGTCATAGGATGGTAGTCATAGTACCTCATGAACTGTTAGCACAGTACGAGGACTAGGCTAGTTAGTCAGGTTGGACCTAGTTAGGTGACCTTAGCTGGGGTCGGGTTCAAACCTGTAGGGTGTCCTTCGCGTTGTACTCTCTCTCCTGTATTTCTTCTTCAGTTGGTCTATTAGAGATAGTGGTATTTTTCTCTTTTGAGTCTTGTATCCCGTGAACTCAGTTAAGCAATTTTAATTACATGTTTACTTACTTGTTCTCTTATATATATCTGTTATTTAATTGTTAACTTGTTTATGAGACTTGAAGGATTTATCGCTGCTACCGTTACGTTACACACGACAGGCTTGTAAGTTTTGAAATTTTAGAGTTAGGATTTTAGTGACATTTCGGCCGTAGGTGTGATCATGACATACCGAAAGTCGGGGTGTTACACCATGTGTTACGTGCTCAAACGTTTAGAAACACTGACTCTTTCACTTATATTCATCTTCGGTTCTTCTTCTTAATGCTGAGAGGGTTACCAAGTCTTTCTAAGATTCACCTAAAGCTCTTCAAGTTGACATCTAATTTGCCAATACACGGTATATATCATGTAAATTTCTCTCTCTTTCTCTCATTTGAGCTGAAAAGTTTAAATTTTTATTTTTTGGGTTTTGTGATTTTTGGGTGCCACCCATTTTCATGGATGTGTGGCTTTTTTAGAAACATGCTGAATTTCTGTGTCCTTTTGTGTTTGGAGTAAGGTATCAATCAATTTTTGTGTGTTATAATGGTTGAACCTTGTATTTATTGTGTTGTTTTGGTTCTAGTTTTTTATTTTCTCTTTATATCTAATTTGATAGTTATCCATGTCATTTTAGAAATGAAGGTTCAAAGAGGGAAAAAAGAGAGAATTTTTTCCAATATGATTAAGAATTAAGATAATATTAGAAATACTAGTGAATTTTTATAATTGAATAAGGTTATACAATGGGGAATGAAGTTGGAGGAAGGTTAGACAAAAGGGGAAATACCCAATGGTGGAATCATTAGGGCAATTGTATTCCAATTGAAGTAAAGTGGGTAGGGTGAAACATGGCTTTAAAAAACATGATCTTTTTCTTTTCCTATTAAGTTTTGTTTTTTGTCTTCTCTTCTTGAAGGAGATTAAATTCTGCTTCAATTAATTGGTGATTTCCCATGTCACCATCTGTGTCCCAGTTTAAGTTAGTTTAAGTTAATTTTCGAAGGATCCCATGTTTCACATATGTTTAATTTAGTGGGTAGGTGCTTTTTGCAATGTTGGAATGCCAACCTTCATAATTTACTTTATTGTTAGCAAATGAAATTGTACAATTGTATTTGAGTGCTACTAGGCCTTGTTGAATTTAATTAGAAAATTTTCAATTTGGATGATAACATGAGATGTGCTTCAATACCGAGCTTCATAGTTATCCAGTTACTTAGTTTTTCCTTATATACAAGGTTTATTCACTGTCCAATCCTTATATATCAAAATTTGCACATTACTATTGCATTCATCAGTATTTATTTTTGATCAATCCTTTACATGTTTGAAGAGATATAGAAAGATTATCCATCGTTGTGCCAGACCACCCTATATTCATTTCTACTTGTTTTACATTTTTTCAACGTTTATATCGACATTTAGTTACGTTTCAATGTTTTTGGTTTCAATTATAAGTACGTGCTATTGAGAAAAATCCTTTCATGAGTGAGTTGATTGAAATCCTTTTTAGACAATGATTTTTGTTATGCAATACTTGCATTAATATTAGTTTTGGCACCATTTTTAACTTTTAGTTGGATGTTTATGTAAGTTGTTAAACATTGATAACAAGTTATCTACTTGTATATTGCAGGAACATATCAAACAAAGGAATATGTCATTTGTTGTTTAAGTTATAGGTAAGTGAAGCAATGTTATTTTAACAAAGTAATGATATCATTCCTGTAATGTAATTGGATTAGAGTCTAGTTGTTTTTTTGTTTTCCAAATGTGTTTGTATGGGAGGTCTGAGACACAGGAGGTGGAGAGGGGGGTTTTAAAAGAATAAATATCATAACACTAGAGAAGAGAATACATTTCCTTATTTATTTATTTATTTGTACATTTTATTTGTTACCATGTTCATGATAGGGGTGAGCAAAATCGAACCAATCGGAACTAAACCAATCAACCGAGAAGAAAAAGTCGAGAACCGAAGCAAACCAAAAATCGAAAAAATCGAAAATTTCAATTTTTGCAGTTTTTGTTCGGTTCGGTTCGATTTTCGATTCTGTCAATGAAAACTTGAACCGAACCGGACCGGTTCATATAATATGTGTATATTAAACTATTAGTTATTAAATAGACAAGGCGTAGTAACACATGCTCTTAGCGCTGCACCCCAATAAAACAAAAAGGCCTGAACCAAATTCACTATTCTCTCTCACCCAATAAAACAAAAAAGCCTAAACCTAATTCACTATTCTCTCTCACCCTCAGTCGCATTAACGCCATAGTGCCGTACTAGGACAATCCCACCACTCTCTCTTTCTTTCTCTCAGTACCTCAGTTCGCGCCGCCTTGTACGGTGCCGACCGCCGTCGCCGTTTAATCCTCGCGTTGCGTGGCTCCGCGTCGTCGCCATCCTGCCAAGCTCTCGCGTTGCCTCGCGCAGTCATCGTTTATCCCAGCTCTCATTGTCGTCGTCTCAAAGCAGTAGCTTGTCGCAAGCCTAGCTCCTCCCTCAGTCTGTCCGGTGTCCAAGCTCTACAGAGGCTATTTTTATTATTTTTTGTGATTGTTTTATTTTGATTTTAGTGAACTAAAATTTGACTAATTGTTAATTTGTTAATCTGTTAACTAAAACTAGGTATTGTTAAATATGAATCTATGAATTGTTGAAATGTTGAATCTTTAAAAAGTGCCTGTCTTGCATTTCAATTTAGTTTTTTCTTTCGTGATGAAGTGTCAAGTCAGATTTTTTTTGAGTTATTGCATTATACTGTTATATAATTTTATTTTATGACTCCGTCTAAATATATTTGTTATTTTATTGGATACTTTTGGTCTTGGATGAAAATATTACAGGAGAGATTTCGATTTTTGAAGTATTTTGGATACCAGGACATGTTTTTTTTTAATTAATTAAGAACCGAATAAACCGAACCGAACCAAACCAATATTGTTGGTTTGGTTTGGTTTGGATGATTTTATTAAAAACCGAACCAAACCGAATCGAAATATTTATATATCATCGAATCAGATGGCATTTTTCCTAAAACCGAACCAAACCGCACCGCGCTCACCCCTAGTTCATGATATTTGATATTCTTTTTCCTCCCTTCAACTTTATAGGGCAGATAGTTCAACACTTTATGGGTGTTTTGTTGTAGTTAAAGAATTAGTGTAAAAGCCCTCTGGATTGTTCTCTGGCTTTTTATAGATAGCCACTTTTCTCATGTTTTTTTGCAGAGAGGTATGGAAGAAGGATTCACACCTATTATGAAGAGTAACTAGACCCTTGGCTAAGGTTAGCGTTCACTTATATCATTTGCATCAATTTTACTACGCAACAACCTTGGGAAGAAGACAACAATGGAATTTGGGATTTAGGGTTCAAAGGATGGGTCTTTGTAAGCATGGAGGGGCTAAATTGAGTCCATAAATCAAATTTGCCACATTATTTAACTGCCACACATCCTACAAAGCAACGGTTAGAACAGGTGGTGTCCAACATGGCCAACTTGACGGCCATGTCAGCCTTTTTCTGACGGAAGTCGACGGAAGGGCCAACAGGATTCACGACTTCAAAAGTGGGGGGCTAATTTGATGCGATTCAAATTTCGGGGGTCAATTTAATCGAAACTCCAAATTTCAAGGGCCAATCTGATATTTAACTCAAGTTTGATATACATCTATGCTCACTTATGACAAAAACGATATTCATACATTTAGGATCAAATTAAACAAAAAATATTTGGGGAAAATTAAAAGGTTTCTTCTCTACCATGCATGTCTTATGTCTATACAATTTAGCTAGTCCGACACAAATAAAAATACTTTAGACACTAGAGAATTTCCAAAATTAAAATTAAACCTAGTCTAAGTGTTTCGGACATAATGTATACTTCAATTTTCTTTATATGAAATAATATAAAAGTTGTATATTCACATTTTTTCTTTTTACAGAAAACATTATTTTGTTTGAATAAAGTTATAACGGCACTTGTAGGTAATATGAAAAATAACTATTTTACATCGAAGGAAGAACATAAAAATTCTAAAGTGGAGGAAAGAGACGCGGAGAAAAAAAACGCAAGTTGGTATGGAGGAATGGTGGTAGAGAGTTTGAGGTGGCGGAGGACGGAAGAGGGAAGAAGAAAAGAAAAAAGGGCAAGGAAATTGGAATGCAACGATTCCATGATCTTAAGTGATGCTGTCAACAGGAGGAGACTGTACTCTTTTTCCTTTAGTTAGATTTTTATCCCACGCGGTTTTTACTGACGAGGATTTTAACGAGATAGTTTTTCTTGACAATGGATATATTTTTTTTTCTTAGTCAAGTTTTTATCCCACAGAATTTTTCTTGACGAGGTTTTTAATAAAGCGTATCCTAAACAAACATCCAAAAGGGGAGTGTTATGAAATATGAATGTCTCATTATTATTACCACTAAAGATGTGAACATCTCATGAAGCATGGTTGGATGTCCACCACTATTACTGAGTAATGTGAATGAATACTCATAATATTACTTTATTAGCTGTGATACATTCCCAAAGCTTTACTTTATTAGTTATTCATCCCAATAATATGTAGTGAGGGCAAAACTCACATACATATTGTGATTGTGTATAGCATACAGATTCAAGCATGTTTGGTCTTTTTTTTTTAAAAAAAATAAATTTGTGGGACCCACATGATGGTTTTCCTTTCAACTTAACTCACTCTGCACACTATGTACATCATGAATATGTATGTGAGCTTTCACCATGTAGTGAAGTGCAGGTGTAATAACAATGCATGGGCACCATGAATAATTTATTATTATCTTGCTTGTGTACTTCAACTATAAATATGTATGCTCTAATGCTCCGTTTGTTTAGTGTCTCTGTCCATCATAAACATGAACACGATGACACATGTGAATTGTTTATTTACTGAGGCATAGTTAAATGGAAGATACGGCGACACACAACCACCCATCAAATATATGTAATCTGTGTCTCTTCAAAACCTTGATACACTAATTTTTTATCTGAGACACTAAATTTGTACAATTTTATCCCTCCAATATTTTTATAATTACAAAAATGCCCTCATCTTCAACCTCTAACCACTCCTCATTTTTTCTCTCCGAGATCTGCCTTCTACCACCACTAGGTTCGAGCTTCACCGGCGTTGCCCCATCCTCTCTCTAGAAAGCCGTTCATCTACTCCAAGGAGAATGTCTCCTCTTTTGGGTAGTTCTCCAATTTCTCTCAGGCAGCTCCTTCATGCTCTTCGTCTCCTTTGTTCATTCTCTTTCATTTGCAGAATCTTTGTGAGGATGGGAGAGAAACCACATGTTGCGGCTACAAGGGACAACACAGATCTATGGCAACCGGGAAGAGAACTCACTGCCGCCATCAGAGGCAAAGTTGTACTTTCATCTTCCATCTGTCGTCGCGACATCGTTGTGTCCTCCTTCCCCTCAACCAGTTGTCGTCTTTCGCCTCATCCCTTTTCTTCAATGTTATCTCCATCTCCTTCCTTGTCTCACAATTAAATATGTTTCTCTTTGAAATTTTTATTTCAAAAAATGAAAGTGAATGTTGTACATTGTGTTATCGAGAAATAAATTATTTGATTCGAGATTGATGACTCGAATTCGAAAAGATCAATTTTATATGTGTTCGAGTTTTCAATCAGTTATTCGATCTTTAACTATTAGATTTGAAGTCCACAAGAGAAAAAGATTATCAAATTTTGGCTAAGTCCAAAAGTCTGAATTTAAAGGAAAGGAATTCGAATGAGGTTTTTCCAAGGATTTTAAATTCGAAATTCGAAACTTCAAGCGATTTAGGGTTTTCAGCGAGAATTCAGGAGCAGTTGAAGGGAGGTTACCAAGAAGCTGCGAATGCGGGAACGGTTTACTTTTTAAGTTCTACACGTGGCAGATTAGGATTGGGTGGCAATCCTTATAAATATTAGAAGACAACATTGGATCAAGGTTGGAAATTATACACTCGGATACTCACTACACATTACTCACATCCATCAAGCGACTTTCTGAGACTTTGTCGTAGTCCAGTTTTTCTGAGTAGGTTCCATCCATGCTAATTTACGTTTCTTGTTGTTTGTTTCTTTTAATGCTGTTGTTCCTCCTTTCGTCTATTTTATTTGTTGTTTCTATACAATTTGTATGATTAAAACTGCTACACTTCGGAATTCTGTGAAGTGTTTTCTGACTAACCAAGGGCTGAACTTGGTTCTTCGTGGAGTTCCATCTGGATCTGGAGTTGTTCCTACTGGCTGGGAGTGAGGTGTTTCAACATGGTTCGAGAGTCTGCCTTATCAGAGTCAAATATCGATCATGTACTTTCGAACTATGTTTCTCAGTTACAAACTTATTTTAATTCTGCTGCATGTTATTTGAATTCTAGTTGTGAACTTTCTTATGAAGAATGTTCATTTAGGAGTTTACATTCTGCAACATGTTCTTCTTTTCCTAGGATCGAACCTTCTTCTCGAAGTGATTCGAATAGTTGTTTGGTTTTTAATTCTGGTTTGAACAATGTTTGAATCGAAGATCATGTCTCTTCGGATAATGGTTTATGTACTTCATTGACATCTTTGTTTGAATCGCTAAATAATGATATGTCTTTATCTTCGAAAAATCTCACTTTGGATTGTATTTATGATCTTGAACCTCTTGGATTTGAAAAAAGTTGTTTTGATGATA
>JASCZI010030274.1:106352-124647 GCA_036250425.1 Stylosanthes scabra
TTTCTTAGGATTTGCTTTGGCTCTTTTCGAAGTCGTCTTCGAAGATTCAGATTTTCTTTTTCTAGCCTTCTTGTCTCCATGTGCTTCTTTCATAGACCTTTCTGTCGCTTCTTTTTCGGCTTCTTTCCTCTTCCTTTCTTTCTCTGCTGCTTCTTCAGCTTCTTTGAGTTGTTTTGTCTTCTCGGTGGAACCTTTGATTATATCATTCAATATCCGATTATATTGCTTATAATAAGCATCCCACCACTTGATAAATCCCTTGGTTACGAATCCACTTGGTTCACAGTCGAGTGGATCATAAAAGGTTTGAGTCAAAAGATTTTCTGCCATGAATTGTTTGACTTCCTTAAAGGAATTAGGAACAAATTGACAAATTTTTTTTTCGGGCTCCATCGAATAAGGAGAAGGAATGGCTTGAGAAAAATGCATCTGACGTGCCATGAAATGAGGAGAATGAAGATAGACTCAGAATCGAGATGCCTTATATTGAGGAAAGCTATTTGGGATTACTTGGACAGCCAGATAATTTGCCCAATGCTCATCAACTACCCTCTGAGCATTCCCATTTAATTTCACTCGATCTTGGGTAAACCAATTGGGGCCAATCGAGCGCTTGGCAAAAGGAGCAAGATTAAGTTCACCATCTTTGAAACTCCTAGCTTTCAAAAGCTTTGTAAATACATGATATAAAAGATCGATGTTGTCATTTCCTTTGTATTTGAAATCTGGAGTGAGATGCGCCAATCGGTAACCTTCGATTGGGAGTTTTACTTGGACATTCAATTTTTTGAGCTTCATGAATTGTTCAAAAACAGCATTCATCCAAAGTTGAAGTAACCATAGTGGACCTCCAACTTTAAGAGAAGTAACACCCTCCTTGGTTTGTTCCACCATGTCACTAAGATTGTAGTACAAATCACCCAAGAGTAGTTTAGCTAAACAGAGTCTAGCTTTCGATTCATGAATCAGAATTGCTAAAGGAAGAAAGAGTTTTTGCATAGTGACACTTCTCGAACAGAAAACAATGGCATTCAGCCAATAAGTTCTTCATCAGTGGGTGTAGTACTGATTTTGCCCATATGGAGTTTTAGGAAGTCATTATACCCATTTTTCCATTTGAGATCGAAGGTCAATTGGGGATTCGATTCATAGGTGATATCGGCACTTGAAGAAGCTAAACCTGTAATAGCAGCTACCTCGAATAAAGTTGGACCAACCATTCCACAGGGGAGATGAAGACAATTGGTGGTCTAATTCCAGAAATATAATACAGGACCCACCATGCAATGATTAACTGAAAGATCGTACTTTGCAAGATGAATAAGGTCATGAATACCTTGACTTTTCCATTGTGCTCCCCTTGTTGGTTCCAGCCTCTCGATCCATTGTATAAAATTCAATCTCTTGGATCCGATTTTTGGGTCATTTCGAAATCGAGTGCTACTCTGAAATCGAGCAACATTCATATCTCCCTTCATGATAAATTCGTTCTTCTTGGTAGATGGGAAAAAGGGTTTAACCTTTTCAGCTTCTTCCTTGCTCATAAGTGGGCTAACAAAGCAATGCAATTTTTCTTCTACTGCAAATGGAAAGAGGATTTTCTCCGGATTGAAAGTGTCTTCTGGGTCTTCAATGATAGTATCACAGTCTCGGCTATGAATTTTCAAAGAAGTTTTGAGTTCTTTGCGTGGTTGAATTTGAGTATTAGTTTCTGCTGCCATTAATGCACCTGCAACAACATCAAACCATGCACAAAGTACACATTATGAAACAGAGAAAAACCAAGTGAAACGAAAGAAGATTAAAGGAGAAAAAGAGGAAATAAAGTAACTTAATGTTGTATACCGTAAATTTGATAATTGCTTTAAGGATTTGCTTGGTACGAACTGAAGATTACATAAAAGTGAAAAGAGTAATGGTGATGATGGTGAAGACGCAGAAAGAGTAAAGTAAGAAGATGAAGGGATAAATTTTTAGGAATGTAAAAGTGAAGAAAGATTAAAGTTTGGGCTTTTATAAGCGTACTCAAAAAGGCAAAAGGTGGCAGTTATGATTTGATAAAGAGAGAAATTTACTCGAAGAACGGGGACACGATCTCCAAAACTGCAATGATGGTTATTAATTGAATAAATAATTAAATTTAATATAATTTTTGGATCGGATTTTATTTCCATTTTATTTTTCAATTAAATCGATCCAAGGGGGCAATTTGTTATCGAGAAATAAATTATTTGATTCGAGATTGATGACTCGAATTCGAAAGGATCAATTTTATATGTGTTCGAGTTTTCAATCAGTTATTCGATCTTTAACTATTAGATTTGAAGTCCACAAGAGAAAAAGATTATCAAATTTTGGCTAAGTCCAAAAGTCTGAATTTAAAGGAAAGGAATTCGAATGAGGTTTGTCCAAGGATTTTAAATTCGAAATTCGAAACTTCAAGCGGTTTAGGGTTTTCAGCAAGAATTCAGGAGCAGTTGAAGGGAGGTTACCAAGAAGCTGCGAAGGCGGGAACGGTTTACTTTTTAAGTTCTACACATGGCAGATTAGGATTGGGTGGCAATCCTTATAAATATTAGAAGATAACACTGGATCAAGGTTGGAAACTATACACTCGGATACTCACTACACATTACTCACATCCATCAAGCGACTTTCTGAGACTTTGTCGTAGTCCAATTTTTCTGAGTAGGTTCCATCCATGCTAATTTACGTTTCTTGTTGTTTGTTTCTTTTAATGTTGTTGTTCCTCCTTTCGTTTATTTTATTTGTTGTTTCTATACAATTTGTATGATTAAAACTGCTACACTTCGGAATTCTGTGAAGTGTTTTCTCATAATCTGTTTCTTTTTCTTTAATAAAATATTATAAAGTCTATAACTCTGATGCACTTCATTGGCTGGTACCCGTAATCCTATTTTTTGTGAAGCTTATTGTATGATTATATGGAAAATCATAAAACCTGTAAAACACATTGCATTCATATGAGATTGAATATTTTTGTTTGCTTCTGTGTTTGGTTAAGAATGGCGATGCAATGATTGTTGATGACACATGTGAAAAGAGTGAGAAAGGAAGTGTGCTGTGGTGGTGCCACAAAAATAATGAGAATAAAATTGACATTTCAATGAAATATGAGTTGTGTGTTGTGTCATGTTTAAGTTACCAAACATAATATCAAAAATAATGTCTCTTTGTATTCATGTATCTTTGTATATTTGTGCCCATGTCTTCCTCATTTTGAAACAATAACCAAACACAGCCTAAAAACTCGACGAGTTCCTTCCTTGTTATAAGTTCATGGCATATCATATATTCCTATTTCTATTTATCTATTAGTATCATTATTTTATAACAGATTAAGGCATTACTCTGTGCTTTTAAAGGCTTAGAAATGGATTATGACAAATTGATTCTAGAAATGGACCCAGTCAAGATATATGGGCTATGACAAAGCCTTAGTTAATTTAGTCAGCGTGTTGTTTAATCCTCCAATTAAGCACTTCGTTTTACAAAAGTGATTGGGACCAATGTGAGTTATATTTTTAAATTTGGGGTCATTTTAAGAAACTATAAATTTAAGGGATCAATTTGAGTTCGAACTCAAAGTTCAATAATCATTTTGAATTATAGTTAGAAAAAAAAAGTTCTTTAGACATATTTCAACAGAGTAGAATATAATTATATCTTTATGAAATTTTAATAGTTCGATTGCAAAAGTTTTGGTGAAAAAATTATTTAAAAAAAAATATTATTCGTTTCAAAATTAGGTGAGCTATTTTAAAAAAATTAAAAAATGTGTACAAAAATAAAAAATAAAAAATTATGGTGCTGTCAATTTTGCTTTTAATTTATTCAAAAGTGATATAATATAACACGAACCAATAATAATCAACATCTCTTCTTCTTCATAGGGCTGCCACTGCGCGTCACTGCATACCGAGTTACCGACCACCACGTAACATTCTCCTCTTCTTCACAACGCTGCCATGACCACCTCCTATTCTTCTTCTTCCATAAACCTACACCACCACCACCATCGTAGCGCCGCACCACAGTCACCACCACCTCCTCCACCTCTTCTTGTTGTTCTTAGCTTTTTCTTAGCTTCGCATCACTACCATCACTTTCTCCTCCTCCTCTTTTTTTACGGTGTGCACCACCACCACTACAGCACCACACCACCACCACTTTTTCCTACCATTAAATTTGAATAAAAATTGTTTTCGATGATTACTTGCTTCAATTTAAATGATTATTTATTTTTATTTGGATAATCATTATTTATTTCTGTTTGAATAATTATTATTTGATTTATTTGAATGATCACGTATGACATTCTCAAATGTTATTGGTCACTTATTGTTAAAAAAAGTCTTGATTCAACACTCTTTTTCATCAATAATTAATAGTTTCCCCATGAAGCAACCTTGCAAAAGATCTGATTAAGTTCTCCCAACATTCATTTAAAAAAAAAATAGAAATAAAAAATCTCTTGACATGAGATTCATATATTTACTTAGGATCTCAACACCTAAAACTAATGTGCATATATCATATATGATCTTTTTATTTGTGAAGACAGCTGGGGTGGTGCAATATTTTACACTTTCAAATGATATAATATCTTCAAGTGTTGTTTGCTTCAAGATCACCAACACGTACACTTGGCTCTTTCTACTCGTTTCTACTAATTTTCTTCTATGCCAATAATATTGTTGGATACCTAACTATATTATTAAATTTGTAGTTGAACAAAATTAATTACGGTTAAGCACCTTAATTTATTTCTTAATCTTTTGATAAACAATAAACCCATGATTTGAAGCTGATATGAGCAGTATTATTCTTTTGTTTGTTGTAAAAGTCTCAAATTCGAACCTTGTCTTAAAATTTTTTTTTCGCAATTTGAGAGAGTACATTCTGATTCACGTTTTGAGTTTTGATTATATTGGAGTCACAAATTAGAAAGAAAATGAAATAGATCTTCCTATGTTATAAAAATGTATCAGGTAACATTATTATATAATAAAATCAAGCGTGCAATTTTCCTTTTGTTTTTTTTTTTCTGGGGTCCATCATCATTAACAAATTTAACATGAAAATAATATCTATTCTATCATAGAGTAGAGTGGTGCACTAAAATTGATTTGAATGTTCTTTCCAACCACATTTTATACGACAAGAATCACGCAAAGATCTATAAAAATGTATGACGATACGAAAATGTAAACAATATATATACAAAAAGTTTTGTGTATATCTATGAAGCACGAACACTTCATTGAATTGGCGTGTTCAAATGTGTCGGGCACATTTTGGACACGACACTCACCGACACTCTTCGGATACGTGTGTCTTCCGTGTCCTTAAAAAAATACCTCTTTGGACACACTTAACACTCCAAAATATCATTACGTGTCCGCGTATCCAGTTTTATTCTTGACTTAAATATTACTATTTCTTAAAACTAAAAGTTATTTTAAATATTTTATATAATTAAAAAAGACATTAACAATACTTAAAAGTAATATTTTAAATTTTAAAATAAATAAAATATCAAGATATTATTATAATTTTGTTAATAATATATTATATTTTATAGATATGTTGTGTCCCCGTATCATATGAAAAATTGAGATTGGTGTGTCGCCGTGTCGTGTCCCGTGTCCGTGCTTCATAGGTATATATATATATTGCCGCTGGCCACCAGGTTGCTGCATGCACAAGGCGAGATTCGAACCATCGACACTTGCTTAAGCAGATTAATGAGTTAACCACTAGATCAACTCAAATTGGTTTAAAAATATTATATATGTTAAAAATTAGAAATCAGTATCATCATTATCATTATCATCATTATATTATTCTACAACTGGTAAAATGCTGACGTGACGCATTCTGGTGTCAGTATGTCTACTTTCTCTTCTATAAGATATATTTTAGGAAAATAATCAATATTAATTAAAATATAACTTAGTATTTATTAAATAATTATTTAGGAAGGTAATTAATTGATATATAATTATATCAATTAATTAACTTGATTAGATATTCGAATATCGTATAATTAATTACTTTAATTTGATATTAATTATATAATTTTATAATTGATTGCTATAAAAAGTCGAAATTCTGAAAGTTATTCTTAGGTAAGTCATTTTTCTCTCCAATTTTTTTCTTCCTCTTTTTCTCTGGCATTATATTTTTTTGCTTTCTTCTTCTTATTTTAATTTCTCTATGTACCTTATTTTTTTTATCGTTTAGTTTAATTTTATTCTTCATAATTTTATTGTGTTTTACCACATATTATATTTTAATTGATTCAAATTCTGTTCAGGTTATTATTATTTATCTTTGATTTTTTATTTTATTCTATTTTGTGTATTTGTTATTAGATGTGAAGTTAAATTATATTGATAATATATTTTCTACCTATTAACATATGAAGAGCCTTGGCCTTGGATAGGAGAAATGTCCACCAAAAAATTGTACGGAATAATGGAGAGTAAAAAATAATGCAAAAATACGTACTAGTATGTTATAATCTACCCTTTCCTATATATTCAGCTCTCTTTTTTGTCATTCGGTTGCTACAATGATATTTAGCTAATAGGCAATGAATATGTGCTAAGAAAATTAAGTGATTAACAGATCCCAACCTGGCTTTAGAGTAATTTATGATTAAAGAAAATGTGACTCATGATTTTTAAAATGGGTAATCATGAGTTTTAGAAAATCTTTATGTTTAATTGTCACAAATCTCTTATTTTTTTATCTGTATTTAATTCTTTATTTATGAGTTTATGTTATTTTTATTCTTTTGCAAATAATATACAATTATTTCATTTTTATATACATTTAAACTATTAATAAAAAAATATAAATTACCAAATCTCATCCATTTTTATAAAACGTAGGATCAAATGCATGTGACATTTACTGTGTACTAATAATCACACGAAAACATTATAAAAAATTATAATGAATTATTATATTTTTAATATAATCATTTTATCATTATATTATTCTTAGGACGGATAAAATTTTAATCCAAAAAATTGATACGGTAAATTCTAATGTTAATATATTAATATGTTTATTTTTTTCTTCTACAATGTAAATATTTCCAGTGCCAAAAATGCTGATGTGATACATTCTGATATCAGTATCATTCTTAATTACTCTTTTTTCAGTACGCTAATTTAGGTAAGAAATTCATATTAATTATATTAATTATAGGAAATTATATTAATCGATACGCATATCTCTTTTGTATGAAATTTTATAAAATTAATTTAATTTAATTATGTTAATTAAAATACAAATCAACATTTACTAAATATAATTTTTTTGAAAAGTGACATAAAGCATTCTGGTGTTAGTATCATTCCTACCAACTCTTCGGTGTGCTAATTTAGGTAATTAATTCATATTAATTATATTCATTGATAAGAATTTTAGGAAAATATATTAATTGATATCCATATCTCTCTTTTATAAAATTTTAGAAAACTAATTTATATTAATTAAAATTATTAATATAACATACATGATGTGTATATGTTGTATAATTTGAAAATTATTATGTAAACTAATTATGTAAATAAAATTTTAAAAACATATCATTAATATAATTAATATATATCAATTATATTCAATTAATATCATGATTTTCACATCATCATCATTATCGTTTTATCATACTTCAATGCAATTGTTTCTGGCGCCAATAATGTTATCGTGGCGTTTCTCTTATGTCATAATTTCATAATTATATTAATTAATTTATAAAATATTAATCTTTATTATGAATTTATTAACGTAAATCGGCTTGGGGTTGATTGCAATTCAAATTAAAATATTTCAAAATTATTAACGTATTACTTGCAATACAAAAGGTATGAATTGTTCAAATTTAAATTCCTTATATATTTTATTCACATATTGCAAATTGATATTTAAATGTAGCAATTACCATAAAAATAACTTATATTCAGAAATAATAATATAAATCGATGATTCTATTATGATATCATGTACCTCTGATTCATGAAAATTTTTTTTAAATAAATAAAAAAATTTCAAAATTTATCAAAATACACTGTTTTAAAAAAATTTACCAAAATAAAATGTGTTAGAGTATCGATTCGGACCGGTATTCGGTCAAATCAGTATCGGTCCGAATCGGTATTAGGCCAAAAAAAATTTTAAAAAAACACCAATACCAGTCCGGACCGGTACTGCATATATATATATCAATACCGCCCCATCTGGGGCCAATATTGGGTTGAATGCAATACCGCCCCATCTGGGGCCGGTACTGGTTTAAAATTTAATTTTTTAATTTAATATTAAATATATTGATTTAATTAATAGAAATAATTTACGTAATAAATTACGATTGGAAAATATATTATTAATAGCAATAAATATATTAATTTTTGAGAGGTAATTCTGCATTGATTCAATTAACATATCATTAGTGTAATAATAATAATACTTCAATCATCAAATTAGTGTAATAATATATTAATTGATTCAATTAACGTAGCATTAATATAATAATAATAATTCAATCTATCTTAAATAAGAAAGTCTTGTAATGGATCGTAAAATAATCTCTTCCATGAAAAGAAAATATATAGTGAATTAATACAAATATACAGCTTTTCCTTCTTTAATTTTTACTCTAAATTTTATTTAATTATAGTAAATGTTAATACCCAAATCTGCATAATGTTATTATTCCTGCATTCTGAAAACAATAATTTCTATGCATTAATATCTTTATGACTATTATTACGTTTTTTAATTTGGATTGGAATTTAATTTGATGGATCCGGTTATTATTATTATTACATTAATGCTATGTTAATTAAATCAATTAATATATTATTACATTAATTCTATGTTAATTGAATCAATTATTATATTTATTGCTATTAATAATATATTTTTCAATCGTAATTTATTACGTAAATCATTTCTATTAATTAAATCAATATATTTAATATTAAATTAAAAAATTAAATTTTGAACCAGTACCGGCCCAGATGGGGCGGTATTACATTCAACCCAATACCGGCCCCAGATGGGGCGGTATTGATATATATGCAGTACCAGTCCGGACCGGTATTCGGTCAAACCAGTACCGGTCCGGACCGATATTAGTGTTTTTTTTAAAATTTTTTTTGGCCTAATACCGGTACTGGTTTGACCGAATACTGTTCAGGACCGGTACTCCTAACACATTTTATTTTGGTAAATTTTTTTAAAATAGTGTATTTTGGTAAATTTCGAAATTTTTTTATTTATTTAAAATTTTTTTTCTCTGATTCATATAAAGACAATAATTAATTAAATGTTTTTATAAAAAGTTGACAAATCCATATTACAATTAAATCAAATATGCTAATTAATTACAAGGATATTCAATTTGTGTGATTAGTCATAATTTTATAATTGCCTTAATTAAGTTATATTGAAATGATAAGAATCAATCATCAATCATACTATACTCATTGTTAGTAGTAAGAAAATATTCTATTTTATCTTTCTTTATAAATAATAGTGTTTTCCCCTATTAGATTTTGTGTTTTACAATTTGTTGAAACAAATTCCAACGAGTAGTTACAGGATTTTAGCATTTGGGATGGTTATTAATAATGGTCATTGATTTTTATTTCTTTATTGATTATTGATTATTGAAGAGTATTGTCTAATCATTTTAGTTGCGTACATTATTCTTTTTAAATTTTTTTTATAGGATGTCAAAACAACATCTGGACATAAAGTTTAAAAACTTAAGGTTATGATACTTCATTTATGGAGCGTCCAACGATTTAAAATAAAAATACTAAGAGTTTTAATCGATATGATTTTTGTTGACGAGAAGGTAATATAATTTGTATTATTATTTTTAAAGAGATATATAATCTTATAATTCTCAATTCAAATTTAAATTGTTTCACACACTCGCATTTAATGCACAATCAAAAATAGATGATTGGTCGATGAAGAGAAAGAAAAATATGAAATCTCCACAAAAATATCTCATTTGGACGATATTCGTAATGATTAACACCGCGAGGAAGAGATACTACTTATATTTTAAGAAATAATATTTAAAAATAGATAAAATTAATCTATGTTACATTTCATAGTATTTTTCTTTTTAATTAACTATTTAAGTGATATAACTTTGCAGAAACGTAAAAAATCAAATTATGGGAATATAAACAAATGACTTATTTTATTAAGTATATTATTATTATTCTTAATAATTATCTATTTAATTAAAATTGACTCGCCCTTTGATAAGCTTTTGTATATATACAATTTTTATATCCATAATACTTACAGATTATTAAGAAAAATATGGAGCCATATATGAGATTAATAATAGTGAGAGATAGAGTTACTTTATAATTTAGGCATATTTGATTAATGATTTATAATATAATTCATATGTTGCTGTTAACGAGTAGAGATATTTATTTTAAATTATTTCATTTTAGTAATTGAATTACTATAGTAATTGAGTTATAATTATAATGAAAATATACTGTATACCGATGGAAAGAAATAATATGGGTATGAAAATAATAAAGTGAAATTAAAATTAATCAATCAATAATAGCAAGTTAGTGTTGGAATGAATAAAAAATAAAATGTAAATCGTAGAGAAAGAAAACATAAGGAAATGATCCTCAGATATAAGTTGAATATTTATATAAAAATTGTTGAAAAGTTTTATTTAATATTTTTTCTAATTTTAATGAAGAAGAATAAATTTTATGATTACAATATATATTAGCCCGACATACTAACATAATGCATTTTGGTGTCTATATGTCTAACATTTTATTTAGGTGAATTTTTTTTTAAATAATTTATATTAATTATATTAATCAAAATACAAATAAATATTTATTAAATGACTCTTTGAAAAAGTATTACTAGCACAAATAATTTACATTATATAATAATTATATTAAATTAATTATAATTAATTAATTATTACAAAGCATAATAGTGTTATATTCTGACATTGCGTATTATAGTGTCAATTTTCATAGATCAATCTTAATTTAAAGAGTTTCTGAAATACTTTTCATTATAAATCTACTTAAATGAAGAATCAATTACGATATCTAATAATTAAAAAGATGATAATGACGTTATTATATTTTTAATAGTTTAAAATTTTTATTACATATATTCAAAATATAATTCTTACATGATTAATTTTGATGACATAAATAAAATATTAAATATGCAATCGATATAATTCACACAATATTTATTATAAAAATTTCACAAATACATGCGAAGAAACATTCAATTTTCAAAATATATAAACGAAATACATTTTCCGTGTATCGCACGGATACATACACTAGTTGGTAGCTAAATTAGTTATTATATATTTGTATTTAAAGCGACACTTTACTCATCACACACTCAAATTTTATCATCCTAGTTGGATTTGATTAAAAAAATTATACATATAATATGTGTTTTTTATTTGTTTGTTTCTAACTAAATAAGTAACTATTAGAATAATCAAATTTGTATAAGCCAATAATCAAACTAGCTATTTAATTTTATAGTAAGATATTAATAAAAAAAAGTTATAAATATCAAATATATTTTTATTTACAGTAACCAATTAGTGATTAATTTTTTGTGGTACCTATATCTTTGGAACAATAATACTAAGTAATTACCAAAAATTCAGCTAATTACATAAATCAACAATTAAAAAAATTCAATTTTTCTAAATTTCAAATGAACTGTTTTACTAGATTTTGGATAATCTATTTCACTAGATTTTGAATAACATTCTGTTTTATTAAATTTTGGATGATTTATTTTAATAGATTTTAAATGATGATCTGCTTTTCATAAAAGAAAAGGTTGACTAATCCTTAATTACTTGTTAATTATATTTTTTTTAAAAAAAACTTTATATTTTCAAAAGGACAACTAATTAGTAAAATTAATCATCAAGCACATATGTCGTTGCATAACTCATCACATCTTAAAAGATATACATAGCACATTATTATTTAATATTTATTATTCAGGACCCAACTAAGCTACTCATCAATTTTTTCATTAACTATATATCATATATACATACATACATATATAACACATTAGATGATGTAGATATATTTATCTTAATTAAATTAAATTCAAATTAAATATCATATGAAGTAGCTAGACCTAATTGCTTGAGGTGGTGATGCATATCTTCAGGGTGATCATCAAGCTTGGGTCTTTCAGGCTGAACCCATCTGCCATCATGGCTCAACATCATGCCCTTGTTCTCATTTTGCCTCCAATTCGGTGGAACCAAGTAATGGTCTTTCAAGAAATCACATGCCTTGTTCACCAAAGCAGGGTCCCTACCAGTTGCTAGCACAAATCTTTCACCCTTTCCATGGTACCTACATCATCATCATAATCATCATGCTACAGTTATAATTAAGCTAGTTTTTTTTTTTTTTTTTTGAAGAAGAAGAAAATTAAAATATTAAAATCAACCTATCTATCATTTATTTATTTATTTATTTATTTATTTCTCTTTAAAATAACTACGGTTCTAATAAGTTCATTCTGACTAAATCAACGTACTGAAAAATTCGTCAATTTATTTTAAATATGCTGTTTTAAAAATAAATAATAATCTTAAAAAGAAGGAGCAGCCACGCAAAGAAAAAAAAAACAGTTATATGTATAGGTCAATATCATCGTCAACACCATGCATTTTACTACTAAAGCTTTTGGTTTATTTAGATAATTACCACTTTCTAATAATAATGTTACTATCATACCTATATTATAGGTATTAGATAGACTGTCATCATCATAAGCACAATAAGTATATTAGTTGTATCATTTTCTAATTTCATTTGATTAATATTATTTTATATTAACTTAGCTTGTATTTGTAATAAAGATTTCTTATTAACTATTATTATTATTATTATTATTATTATTATTATTATTCTTATTAAGAAGATAAAATTCACTTTTTTAAATTTTATTTCTTATTAATAACAGGTTTTATCATATATATATATATTATGGATCATCATTTGCATTATTATCTACCAAATTAATGTATGTATGGACCATATATATGTTTGTACCAAACTAAAAATATAAGTATTCAAATCTAAAAGAGATAGTACTATCAATATCTATCTCTTTCCATCCACAAATTGATGAATCAAATCTTTTTTGTATATGAAATTGGCATTATATTATTAGGTAACCCAACTCATGTGTTTCATGCCATTATATAGTTCTATCCTTATCTTACCTAATAGAGACAAAGATGCTTATATAATTAAGTAATTAATTAATAGCTAGAATTATTATTGTATTATCAAGTCTTCTTAAAAAATTATATATGTTGCCTAAAATATTTTATGCATATTATGATGAGCTATTCTAAGTTGTACACTACTCAATGTCGCCTCGTCCTTTTTCCCAATATATGACAACCCACCACCAAATTTGCATGTGGACTTGTAAAATGGAAATTTTGTCTTTTTATTTCCAAGTTGTCTTTCATTTTAATTTATACATCACATGACACAATAGATTAGGTTTATTAGAAGAAAAAAAAATTAAAATTGGATGTTAAATATAAAATAAGACTAACCCATCAATCAAATGCAAGAGAGCCTCCAAGTTATGTGCACAGACAGCATCACCATTTGGATTCAAGAATGGAGAGTTCTTGTGGTCCAAAGCCAGCTCCACCCCAACATGTGAGTAACTCCAAGGCAATCCCTCCGCCAGCTTCATCACCGCCGCCGGAAGATGCTCGTTGAACACCAATCCCGGTGACTTTGGCACCATATCATGAACGTTCAGCACTCTCAATACCTAATAATGCAAATTAAACTAATATAATTAGCTTAGCGTTTAAAATTTAGAGTTTAAAAATTAATTAAAATTTTTTTTCAATATAATGAATTGTATAAAAAAAAATCATTTATATGTTGAAATATAAAATGTACATTCAAAATAAATTAAATAATATATACACACAAATAAAAAAACTTAAAATCTTATTCGTATAAGTTAATTAAAAATATAATTTCAATTTTTAATAATAAAAAAATAATGGTACATGATCCTGGTCAGCACAATTTATTAGTTTTGACCAACTCATATAATAATTTTTAAGAGTGTAGGTTAAAAGTATGGTGCTGAACTATTGGATAAAAATATTGAGCTACTAGTTAAAAGTATTAATCAATATAAATTAAAATTAATCATTATTCTTGTTTTTTTTTTCTTTAAAAAAATCTACGGAATCAACATTAGAGAGCCAATAATTAAGTTATCATTCAAAATTTATATGAATTATCATCCGTAACATATATTAATGATTAAGTTATCATCCAAACTTTATATGAATTATCATTCGTAACTCATATTGGCTTCCTATTAATCATAATATGTTGGCTCTCTTAGACTTTTTCTTAAAAAAATATTAAGAAAAATATAAGGGAGTTTATTTTCTATTTGGGATGGAGTACCTTCAACCCTAAGGTTTCTAGCCTCTCCTTGAACCTCAAATTCCCTACTCTGGGACCGGAGAAGGAGAACACCGAGACCGGCACAGCACGGCCGTCACCAACGACATTCAAGCCGGTCTCGACGATGTCATAAGCACTCAAAGTGGCCAATGCAGCGCCCAAGCTGTGACCAGTCATGGTGATGCTGAGTTCCTCATTAGGGTACATTTCTAAGAGCCTCTTAATCTCTGTAAGAATTTGTTCTCTGGCTGAGTACTTGCAGTAACCGCAACTCTCATCTTTTTCAGTGTAGAGCTCTAAGAACCCTGATTCAACCTGTAATAATGCATGGTTTATTGCAGGAACATTATTGTGTGTATGTATGAAACACAGTCAAAATAATAATAATAAAATGTAAATTGTGGCTCTTTATAAAATATATAGTATATATACACGCTTCAAAATTTTTTACCCATTTATTATAGATGGATCATATTATTTATACATAAAAAAATAACTCACTCGTCCGCTAATTAAAATATGCTTTGAAATTAATATGAAATAAACATTCAAAATATGTAAAATAAAGATAAACACAAATGACGAATTTATTGATTGGTTATTTTATATACAGATAAATTTTTATTTATTATTACTATTATACCCTATAGATTAACATGTTATAATTTTTTTTGTCTGCGATTAATTATTAATATTTAAAAATATTAGCTAAAAATATAATACCACACGGTTGGATTAAAGGGGTTGAATTATATTGTTAATTATTGACAAGTAAAATTAATTGGCTGCGAATAAACTTTTCTCCGATCTAAATATTAGTAAGAGTTAGCAACTTTTAATTAGTCTCAAATTGTTAATTAATTATTATTTTAAGAGAGTATTTTAGATCCCGCAGGTTTATATTAACTCGTTACGCTTTATTTAATATTTTTTTTGAAGACTTTGACGTAATCATATTTTTTTTATATGCATATTGTTCCAAAATACAAACCTGAGACTAAACATTTAAATAACTCTAGTCAAAACTTGGTTATTATTAATTAGCTATTCTATGTATGTGCTTAAAATAAAAAAAGTCAAAACAAACCTTAACAGTTGGATCAGGGCAAGGTATGTTCTTAGCAGAGAAAGGCTTCAGAAAATCCATGAGATCCGCCACCCACTCCAAGTGCGTGACGGTCCCCCGCCATGCCACCACCACGTCCCTCCGCCCTATCCTCTTACTCATCTCATCATCCGAAACCGCCACATACCCCGCCCAATTTGCACTCCTGCTCCACATCTTCGGCCACCGCGACTGCCTGAAGAAATTCGGCAGGTTTATGTTCGCGGTGGCATAAAGATATCGCGTCACGGTGTATCCATGGCGCGTGGGATTCATCCCAAGGGACGAGAAGAAATTGCAGCGCGTGAACCTACAACTCCCGCAGTACTTGGAAAATGGGTCAAAGTCAAAGGCGTCGTAGCAGGCCTGAGCCGTCTCGCCATAGCGGATGAGCTCCAAGCGGAGGATTGGGTCCATTGGGTCTAAAAGCCCGGCCCAATCACTCTCGCCTTGGATCTCACGCCACACGTGGCGGAGTTTCCTTCTGTTATGGTGTTCTTGTGGGTGTTTGGGCCTTTTTCTATATATGTGTTGCATTGCTTCTTGTTTGTGATCCAAATTTTCTTGCCTTGCGGATGTAGTCGCCGTTGCGGTTGCGAGTTCGGTTGTTACGGTTGAGATTGTTGGCGAGGTAGTGGTGTTGTTGGCTTCTTGGAAGGTCATGCATAGAGTGATGGGTTTTGTTTTTGTTTGTTGGGATTTCTTTTGGGTTTTGTGGAAAGGGATGAGTGTGTTTGAGATAGAAGTTGATGTCGCCATTGGAGCGAAAGAACTGAAGATGGAGATGGTGATTCCAAGCTTCCAAAGAAATGGCCAACTAAGAAAAATGGTGGTGGGTAGAGGGAAGTATCATACATAATATAGCTAGGTGGAGATATATAATATAGTATTAACATACATACAATATACACGTAATTCACATGTTACATTTTAAATTCATGTGATCAGATACATCTAGTATTCAAAAGGATGGATATTACTTAAGTTTTTGTTTTTTTTTTCAACTAGGGATGTGCCTTAACTTTAAACTCAATCTAGATGTTTCTGAAATGAAAAAAATATGTATATTGGTATTTGGTATATATATGAAACATTTTAAATGCTTCATGATTTATAATAGAAAAAGTTAGCAGCCATCGTATTATAACTAATAGGAAAAAATATATTTTATGCCATAAATATTTATGGTGAAAATCAATTTTGTCACAATTATTTTTTTTCTCAAACGTGTCATAAAGGATATAAAATTTTTTCAAAAAGACACAATTACCATTTTGCCCTGAAATTTTTTTTTCTATATATTACCTTATAAGTCCTAAACTGCATCAAACAAAAAGAGTTACAACAAAAATCACAAAAAATGCTGGAAAACCCAAAATCGAGTTTACAATCAAATTGATCACAGAAACTAACCTAACACAAAAGCAATCTACTAATAAATTTGTGAAATGAAAGAATTATATGGAAAAAGAATTGAAGTTTGCGAACCTCAACGAAGTTAGTGTATTTGGGGTCTCGATTAAAATCTGGGTTTCACCGACGGTGGTTTACAATACCCGCCCCTGAGAACCTGTCGCCGAAATCGATATTTGTTGTAGTGCACCTTCACAGCGCCCCCTCTTCGATAGTGATCAATAGTGTCAAAAGTGTGTGTTTCGTGGAAGAGAAACGTCCTCATTAAGGAGGAAGGGTATTTTCGTCATCACAAATTAAATTTGGTATTTTTAATGTAAATTTCAAACGTTTCTGGCTTAAAACATACTTTTCCCTAACTAATAGAAAATTAATACTGTATATGAGTTATAAATAATAATTTATATAAATTTTGGATAATAACTTAATCATTAGATATATGAGTTATGAACGATATCTCATATAAATTTTGAATGATAACTTAATTATTAGCTTCCTAATGGTTCTCTAACGTTAATTCCTTTACAATAATTCAATAATCTTAAATGTATATTTTAATGGTGAATTCTAACCAACCCTCTTTATATGACAGGATAAGTTGCCATCTTTCGCTTATTTTTTATTTTTTTCCATTGATTATAGTTTGAAATATCAGTGTCGCGTACTCCAATGACCACTGCAACTCTATTCTCTCAAAAAGTAGACAAAGTGAGAGAGATAATGGAGTTGTTGTGTTGATTAGCACTGTCATGTTCGCTAAATACCAATACATCCTCCAATTACTGGAACGACTTCATTTTCTCTCACTTAGTCTCCTATTTTAGAGAAAATAGAGTCGCGACAGTCATTGGAAAACATGATGAAGATGTTTTAAAAAACGTTAAATGAGAAAAAAAATCAAACAAAAAAAATAATTTACTCCCTTATTTAAAAAATATTAATAAATATTCATCTATTTTAATATATATATATATATATTTTAAATTATTTTTTAATAAAAGTCAACTGTTAAAATTACTTAATTATCTCATATCCTATATCCTAGAGCATATGGAATGATTCCTATACAGTATATACCATTTAGTGTTAGTCAATTTGACTTTGGGAGTCAATTTTGTTTTGAGTAAATTAATGTTGAAATTAATCTTCTAGATATATATATATATATATATATATATATATATATATATATATATATATATATATGTGA
>JASCZI010030274.1:131108-143602 GCA_036250425.1 Stylosanthes scabra
TATTTATTATTCAGTCCTATAATCACCGATCCTTCTTACAAAAAGCATATTCCGAACACTTAGTTACACTATGCCGATTACTTTTACAAACAATTACAAGAGCTCAGTCATAGCCGAACACTTCGACTAATAACTTCAAAGTATCACTTTGAAACCAAACATGCAAATATCAGATCATCAATTCTCCTATATACTTATTTTACTAAGTTTATCAAAATTACCAATTTCAATCACCTATTAACTGTGTTCTCCATAACTTTCATTTACTAAGTTAACAACTCAGTTTCACAAATTCTATGTGAATAATCAATGCTCAATCACTTATTTACATCCGACGAACACTTATCTCATGCATAAGTTTTCAATTATCAACTAAGCCTAAACATAACCTACGCTTATCTCAAAACGTGAGTTGCACATTATTCAAATTTCATTGTGAATGACATTCATTCATCATCAATTATCTAACTTTATAACTTAATCATGTTTTGCTAACCTATTAAAGACTATGTCTTTTTTTCTCAAATCGGTTACACTATTCTAAGTGACAACCCGAACTAACAACCAATTAAAAGTTAGGTCAACAGCATAACAATTATCCAAAAATTAACTTTGCTAAAATAGTAAAGTAAATAGTCAAAACAAACTTATCACCACGATAAGTTAATTGTTCAAACATCAAAACAAGTCAAACGAAGTTCTATACAGCAAACTAATAACTTATCTACAACTAAGAACTCTAAGCAGCACCATCTTCAGGATCATGGTCACCTCCACCCTCCACGTCCACTTCATCATCATCCACCAAGGCACCGTTGTGGACTACCTTGATGGGGTCCAAGCTATCAAATTTGAGATCCGGATAAAAGAACTCGGCCTGCTTCCGAGCCCTTTCAAATCTGATCTCCAACATGGCATAGCCATGGTTTTCCTTACTTGTCTCCGCCTCCTTCTTCTCAACACAGAGTTCAACAACTCTGGCCTCCAACTCAGTCCTCTCCTTATCTAGTTTTTGGAGCTTCCCTTTCAGCTGCTCCACATCAGACTTCAAACCCTCAACCTCTTTATCCCTCAAAGCCAGTTGCTCATTCACCACTTGCAGCTTCCTCTCAAATTCCAAACTCCTATGGATCTCTTTACTCTCCTCCTTCTTCCTCTCAGCCTCCCCTCGGGCCTTCAGCTCTTCATATCTGCCAAGACAGAGGAGGCGAGCAGCACAAACCTACACAACATAATAAACAATCAATCTTAATTCACTTCTTCATATAAATCAACTTAATCATATACTAACAACTTACAACGACTTACTTGCATAAACTGAGCTCATGTAAGATCGTCCACGGAGCCAATCAAATCCAAATCGGTTTTGGATTGAAAATGCTCCTCAGCCACCACAGAGATAGGGAAGTGCTCGGACCAGACAGAGGTCAAGTCCTCTTCCCCACCATACCCATGCAACCTTCTCTGTCTCTCAGTAATCAACTTTACCTCTTCCAAACTAACCTCTTTGCCACAACAGCGGCTAGAGGTTAGATCAATCACTTTCTCTTTACCTGAACCGCCTGCCTCTGCTCTTCTCCTCTTCATACTGGGGATTCTCCTACTCTCAGCCGGCTTATTCACAACTCCCCCCTCTTCGGTCTTCACAACATTAGAAGCCGAATGACCTCTTTCAGCTCTGCTCTTGAAAAAATTCTTCAAGCCTCCAGTGGTCGTCTCTACAAACAGAAAAAACAGATCAGCCATATTCAAAACCAAAACATTAGTAACAACTCATATGCACCAAAGTTTTACCTAAATATCTCTCTACATATTCCCTCTCTTTTTCCCACTTGAAGAGCATGGTCAGAGATAAGAGCTCGGTTTTTTCAACAAACTCCTCCAAAAATTCCACTATCCTAGGACTCTCCTTACTGATCTTCGCCATACCTAATATTTGCACTGGTTCCGAATACCAGTACAAAGGAAACTTCTCCAAACCAAACTCATCCAAATAAAAAGGAAATTGTTCCTCAACGTAACCGACCTTAACATACATTTGTTTGAAGTCTTTGTAAGACTGTCTGTACAACCCAAACAATGCTTTCCCCTGCATACTGTTCTCTTTAACAACCCCCATTTCCGAACTCCTTTCGCCTGAAAAAAAGAGAAAAACACCTCCAACAACGGGGTCGTTCCCAAATACTCCATCAAAATCTCAAAACCCCTTATGAATGCCCATGCATTCGGGTGAATCTGTGTGGGGGCACACTTCAACTGATTTAAAACTCCACATTCGAACTCAGTGAAGGGAAATCTAACACCTATGTCTAGAAAAACCGTTGTGTACATATAAAAATATTCCCAACCCAACCCACGAAAATAAACCCTTTCTTTTTCCCCACACGGCAAGAACGGAAGCCTCACATCACTCCCTTCATGAACGTACAATGAAGGATCACCTATCTGCTCTACACTTCCTACATCAATAAACAGGGACGCCAAATCCCTCACTTCCCCCTTAAGTCACGAATAGTTTCCATCAAGTAACTAAAGGTTTCCCATTTTCATCCATCTCTCTATTTACTGCCATTACCGACTAACACTAACAGCCAACTAGAACAACAAAAAGAAACAACAAAACAGAAGACGAAGAAGAAGCAGAAACAAACAGTCAAAAAACAGAAATGACTCACCTTTTTGACTCATATTGCACCGATAGTTATGTTGCAAGCGTAACTCTCTCTTTCTCTCTCTAATTGTAAGAATGAAATTCACACCACACAATAACACTTACAAAACAAAAACCGTTCAATTCCATTTACTCCCCTAACCGTTAGATTCATTTCTAACTTGCTTCATCAAACAGCCAAAGGAAAGTGTGGAAGAATGTGCACTGTCATAACTCCCCATCATGTCTAATCACTACTTCTCTCTCCTACTTTTACCACATGCTACATTGATTTTACTAACCGCCATATTCATTTAATTACTTTTTCTCCTTTTTATTTTCATTTTCACTTCGTCTATTTCATTTATCTAAATATTACTCACAAGCTTACCTTTCCGAAATTACAGCTTGAACTTGGGGGCTGATACACACCATAACCGATCTTATGACACGTTTTATTCTAAAAAGCTGAACCTGCCAATTCCGATCAGGTCAAGCTTGGGGGCTGTGATCCGGCCTGTCATAAGCTCGGCCCAAAAAAGCTCATCAGAAGAGCTCTTACCTAATCAACGATCAGTCCAACAACTCATAAGCCCAATAAACCGATCTCTTATGCAACTGATCCACCTCAACGGGCCTAAAACCCGGACCGATTACTTCTAGCGCCGTCAAAACCGAGTACTTACGCTAAATCCTAATCTAGTCAGTTGACAAATATACACGTGCTCATCTAAACAGATGAGATCAGTCAATCAACGAACTGACTAAAGACTTATCAGCTAAGTCTCCAAATCCCAAAGAATTCGGGATCTGATAACTAAGCCTTCTAACGGCATCCAAACCTAACTGCTCACTCAAGTCATCTTATTTAACTATCCTAGTTTGACCTAGGAAGGTATGCTCTCTTCTCCATCTCTTCACTTAAACTCATAAGTGTTCTCCCAATCTGACTTGAGCGTCGGAGTGGCCTTGCAGGTCCACCCCCCCCGTCGTTCCTTGGAGATCAGAGCTGCCCTGAAGATTCTTGTGGAAGCTGAAGTGTTCCTCCTAAGTCCGAGCACGCTGAATCCTGAAGAGCTCATCCGTAAAGTCCTCGGACAGCCGAACTCTTCTACTTCCGCACCAGAACAGGCCTAATACAAATTGATCTTTTCTTTTATTTTTTGGGTAAAGATTACATTATTCTTTCTGATTCATATAATCTTGTCTTCTCGTTTTCGATGTTTAAGAGCTGTAGTCCATTAACCTCATATCTCTTTGCTAAACCACCATTTTGATATCGGATTTATGTTTTTATTTTTAATATTTTTCTCTTTTTATAATTTGACAAAAGAAATTGAATATAATAAAAGAAAACTGACGAAGAGAATGTACTATGATAGAGTTTTTATTTTAAAAATATTTCTTATAAAGAAATCAAAGTTAATTTATTAATTAGCACTTCAGAAAGAAAAATGCATAGCTAAAAGTAACTTTTAAGTTATTTATTTAAATGTGAAACCATTTTTTCAAAAAAAAAAAAAAATTAATAGTAACCCACTACCCCCATATTGGTAGGATTGAGCCGGATCCAATCCGAATCAATTATATTGATTAAGTATTCGACGGGTAATCGGGTTCAATTCAATTAGATCCAACCTAGTATTGGTTCGGATATTAATTCTGCAAGAGTGAAATCTAAATCAACTCTAATACCCAATTAACCTTAATAATTTAATATTAATTTAAAAAATATATAAATAAAAAAGTATATAAGGTAATCAATTGTGTTGTTTGTAATGAGTCATATAGCTTGATTTGTGGAAAACTTGAAATTTTATGTTACTGCCACAATGCCACTATATTTCAATTTAAAAGTTAATTTTTCATTTTTTTAATTTTTTTTTATTTATTTGGGTACCCGATTATCCGAACCCAATCAAATTCGCTGTTAATTGGATTGGATTGGTTTGGATCTAACCAAAAAAAATGTGAAACCGAACTATTAGAATTTAAATGATTCTATTCAATTTTTACCTTAAATCCAACCTAACCCTACCCATACTCACCCCTACATATTGGCCTTGAAGATTGATCATGGTCCAGAGAATGGGTTGATTCGGGACCACTCCTTGTTTTCAGCCAAAGAAACAACTATAAAACGAGCTTGTTGTCAATTTTGTCTTGTCGAATTGCAGAAAACAAATTCGTTTCATAAAATAATGTACATAAGAAGAACAAAAGCTGATAAAACCAAATACCAATAAGTTTAATAGTTCAATCACTATCATTTTGGCTACATACAGTCCCTACCATAAATATAGTAGAATTTTACTATAATTTTAAAGAAATTACAAATATCAATTTCAAAGAAATTATACTTGCTTAATCATAAGCACTTTCTTATTCTTCTTTTATTTTTTTTTATTATTTTTTATAATAACTTTCTTCTTAAGCTAACCCGACTTAAAATAACATTGAGCACTATATCCCAACCCAACCAAGAGGAATCTTTAAGACTCATGAACTCAAAACAAAAATTAATCTAAGAAACCTACTATTTTGCCTCTTCTCTCATAACTTTTTGTAATGCCTCACATTGCATTTTACCACCATAAAAATAAGAAAGTTAGGCTCTATAAAAGCAACATAATAAATTCAAAACATGAGAGAGAAAATATATGAAAAAAAAATTCTAAATGCTCTTAAAAAGTATAGAACTGAAATGCTCCTCTCAAGAATATATATTCTCCTTACTTCAAGTTTTGGCTGAATATCCTTTTTATATGAGTGCATTACTTCTAAATGTTGATGCTTTTTGCTAATCAAATTTGAGCAAATCATGGTTGCTCAGCAATTCGAAAATGGAGCAGTGTAATGGGCAAATTTAAACTGCAAATTACAATGCAAACCGCACAAGACAACACCAGGATAGTGGAGAGTGTAGCTTTACTGTTCTTGATAATTTATTTTTTCACAATTTTTTGTCATTTGTTGTACTTTCCAATCTCATCTTTTCAATCAAACTTTGACTTCAAGAATTAGTGTTTATCCCTCCATTGTCATTGTGCTTAAGTGTCAAATATTCTGGTGAAAAAATTTAGCTCTTTTTCCTCTAAAACAAGCCATGCTGAAGTCAAGTCAAGTTCAGAAAAATTCTGCACTGCAATAATAAAGGATAGGGGCACATAATGGACTAGAAACCAAGTGTCCACGACACTCTTCCTCGAAGTTTTGGCCCGCGCAAACTAGCACACTCAATCAAATATATTTTGGGCTTTTAATCCAATCAAATTTAATGTTTTTGTCATCAAAATAAATTAAATTATTTTCTAACTTAACAGGTCTTATCAATTTTTATTGAACAAATTAGTGCTTTATTAAAATTTTTGACAAGCTTACTCTTTGTGTTTTCAGAATATTAGACAAATTAGTTTCAGAAAAAAAAAACAACGAAAAGTTAGCCTCTAATATTTAAAAAACAGTCTGACACGTCCGCTCGGATGGAGGAACTTTCGTCGTTGTAGTTGAAAGCTCTTATCCCTTGCAGGCGGTGTCGGAACGTTTAGAAAAGATGTCACAGGGTGCAACGAAGTTAAAAATACCGAGTACGGGATTCGGGTCGTTCTACCTAGGAAGCGAAAGGGAAAAGTTTATTTTTGAAGGCATTGTTTTCCAAAATGGTAAAGGCATCAATTTCAAGTTTGTTATAAATAACCTTTACAAAACATGGGAGATGATAACATCTAAATAACTAAACAAGAGTGAAAATAAACATAAGTCTTTTGCCTTAAATTTCCATAGATAAGTCGATCCGCTCTTTAATGACTATTGAGACATGCATCTGAAAAACATATGAACAATACAAAGTGAGAACCCCAATCACTGGGTTCTTAGCATGTTAAAAGTGCCCAAAAATTAAAATATAAGCTAATAGGAACCCGACAAATATTTCTAATCCTCATCTTGTTTCTCTCCTCATTAAGTCACACCTTTAGTCTCATCATGAACTTAATGAAACATCTGCTCTTGCAAATACATAACAATTCAATACAAATAACTCACAAGTAGAGGTACTTAATACAAACAATAGTTACAACAGACAATTTCAGTTAGGCATACCAAAACAAAACAAATCCTACAAGACACACAAATGGATTTGATGAATGCATGGCCCTATGGCTAATGAGCTCATTTGGTCGGTTATAATAGCCAACCCGACCGATCTAGTATATATCTCGGATCACTCTCATAACATACTTTCTCGAAGACATTCTTTTATGCCCTAACGTTCATTCCATATAATAATAAGTGTGGGTTTCATTTGATCAAAGATCACTCATGCATGTCATCGGCGTTCTTTTACGCCCCTTACGTCTAAGAGTCCGCTATTGCCAAGGAGTAGCGATGTTAATCTTGAAACGTTCCCCACACTCACCCCGACTTATGTATCCTTTTTCGTCATTCATACCCTTCTTAGGGTGTTATTCAAGTTTAAGGAGGGGTGGGAGATTCAACTTCGGAGTTTAACTATTAAAACTTGAAAAATAGAGTTTTCACAGTGCTAGAATCGACTCAGGATTTGAATGAATCGATTCCCTGTAACCATCGTTGAGTAATATCACTTTAAATATACTTTGAATCGAATTTTGGGATTCATGAGTCGACTCATAGCTAAAAAGAATCCTTATTTAGATTCGATCTTAAAATGAATTGACTCCACCCACACTTGAGTCGACTCTTCACACTTAGAAAAATTTTTCATTTCATTTCAAAGACAATTGAGTCAACTCGAGTTATAATAATGAGTCAATCCTCTGGGACATTGATTTAAAATGTTTTGCTACGGGTCAAGAATGAATGGACTCGTGCCTTGAATGAGTCAACTCCCTACACTTAGAGAATTTCTATTTTTCATTTTTAAAAAGGTGAATCGACTCAAGCTGAGTCGATTAAATTTGTATCAAAATCGTTCTTTTACTCTTTGTGCAGTTTTGAATCGACTCGGAGAGAAGGGTGAGTCGACTCTGAAGTTCAAAAGTCGTGTTTTCGAATGAGTTTTAGGTCATATCAATCGACTCCTGGCAGGATGAGTCGATTCATATGCAGAATGAAATAATTTTCTGCAGAATTCAAAACTTTACCCCAAGTACCAAAATCACCATTTTGCTTTCCAATCCTCTTAACTCTTGAATCTCCATACTCCCAACCCTCATCATCTTGTTTCATATCATACACATCATCATATTCACATTCAAAGGCATGCATTTTTCATATCTCACAATAATCTCACACATATCATTATAACTCAACTCTCATTCATCATCATCAACAAACTTCAACCAAACAAGTTATAGGCATTTAATCCATGTTTTCATGTGAGATTACATATTAATTTAAGGAATTCTAAACCGTATCTCTTTGAAGCCTAGCTTACTCTCAACCCTAGTCTCTTGATGCCCCTTTTACACTTCAGCCTCCCACTTGCTAGGTCCTCTACCAAGCACTTATTCCTAGCTTTAGCCCAACTAAGAAACCCCTAGAACATGAGAATCAAACTTTGAGTTTCCACCCTTTTGGAACTCAAATTTCGAAATTTAGGGGAAGGAGAAGGGAAGTGAAATTCGAATTCTTACCAAGTTACTCGATAGGGTTTGTAGAGGAGAATGAGAGCTTCGATTAGCCGCGAACGGGGCGGCGATCAGAGCTCTGGTGAGTGAGTTATGGAGGAGAGAATATTGAGTGTGAGAAAAGGGGTGAGTTTTCTTTCTCTCTTCTTCTCCTTGTGTTGTTTGTGTTTCTTTGTTTGAGTGTTTTGTGATAATAGAATTAGGGTAACACTCTCCTTTTGTTCTCTTTGGACCCCAAAATGGGCCACAACCCCAATGCTAATCTTTTTGGGCTTTTACCTTAATCAACATTCATTTTAATTAATCTACTAATTATCACGTCTTCGTAATTACTTTTTATAATTTTAAATTCAGGGTCTTACAGCTGTAACAAGTCCTACGTGATTGTTACAGATGTCAAGCTAGACTCCAAGAAAGTATGAGACATATAGGTCCTCTGCGTTAACCAAAAAAAAAAGTGTCACTTTGAAATTTAAATTGCTTTCTCGACGAACTATTATAGTTGGAAATGAAAGTGTTAGAGTTGCAATTTCAGTCAAGCATGGAGGTTCAAAGGATAAGGGAAGTCATGGTTGAGAAAAAGAGACTGTTGATGGTATCTCGGGGCGCTGAAAGGCGGTGGGACATAGAGGACTGCAGCGGTGGGAGAGAGAGGGTAAGCGAGAGAACAAGAACAGTGGAGGGAGGGAAAGAACTTGTTGTTGGTGATGGTGGATGATGGTGTCGTTAGTTTGTTGATGATAAAGAAAAAAAACAGAGGTGATGGTGGTTCGGGGAAAAAGATAGAAGTTGAAGGAATGTGGATTTATATGAAAAGGAAAGCAAAATTCATTGTGCAAAACAACCATTATAGATTCTTGGGTTCCACCACAGAAATGTAACCGCTGGAATCCGTTTTCTCCACATCAACAACTTCTGTTGCCTTTTGGAAGACCAAACAAACAGAGAGACTTATGTGTATAGCATTTTTTTTTTTGAAAAGTTCTTCATTACTCGACCCAAAAAAGGGAGCACTTGACAGTCTTACACTAGCTAATTAAACCCCCTTCGACATTACCATCAAGGGTTCATTAGCTATAACCATTACAACCGTTACACTACATTGCAATAATCATCATAGCAGTTACACAACAATCAATCACCTCTAGTAACTCCTAATTCATTACTCTAATTATATAGCAGTTACATTACAGAAACACCTATATCAGCTCTTAAATCAATATTCTTCATGAGATAGTACTCAGATTTTCAAACAGCAACCGTGTACCGTAGTCAACACCTTGTTTGTTGCCAATGGTTTTGTACTCAAAATTCCCAGTGGCACCATGGCTGTTCTCTTCCTTTTGCTCTTGTATCCCATTGCTCTTTCACTCTGAAATCTTTCTTTTGCCTAAATTCCATAGCACATTCCTTGAACAAGTCTGCCAAGTTCGCTATTTTGTTCCTCAAGAATATATTTTGCCAGCTTTTTACATCACCACCTCTTAAAATGTCACAGACTATTTCGTATTTTTTAAAGATTGAGAATGCATTTATTCAATTTAAAAAAGTCAGAAACCTATATGTTCTTTTTCCCTTGTTTTTTGGACAGCTCAAAATAGTAAACACACAATGATACACCTCACTTTTTTTCAATAGGATATTATTACACATTTACAATATATCCAAATTAAATTTAATCTATATATTTTTTGAAAGTATCTTGTCAATTATTTTTATTTATCTTCCAAAAGCAAAATTTAATAAATAATTGCAAATAATTTTTTAATAGTGCATGGATACATTGCAAAGGTGTATTGTGTGATTTTAATTTGTTTGTTTTGAAATGTTTACTTTGATTGTTTATTTTTTTCTGTAGAGAACCTTCTCACCGCTATTTTTTAATTTTTGTGAGATAAAAACTTATCAAAAAAAATTAATAAGTTAAACTAGAAAAGCAATTATTTTTCAACTTAGTTAAGTTTTTTAAATTATAATTTTATCCTAAATTTTATATTCTAATTTGTACTCTCAAAAGATAATAAAAAGTTAAAAAGATAAATTTTCATAAATATTAACTAATATTAAATAATTAAAAATTAATTCTCTACTATTATTCTATTAAGTATACAATACCATTCTTGAGGTTTGTTCCGCCATTAAAACGGTTATCATGCCTAGGTTCCTTCGTTGCCTATGGGTTAAGGATCGTTCGAAAGATTGGTGGAAGCGCCATCCCCATTTTTTAGAAGAAGAGCTCTAAAGAGGCAAAGACCTTTCTATACGAGCGAATATACAATACCAAAAAATTTAAAAACTATATAAAACAATTATAACATACACCATCTATAAAAAACTTTTAAAAAAAATAGACATAGTTATCTTGCAACTTCATTTTAATCTGATCAAGATTGTATCATAAATTTAGAATAAACGAGTACACTGATTGATTTGTTAATTAATTATTCCATTAGAAAAATTTGTTAATAAAATTTTCAAATTTTGGTACATCCAAACAAAACCAGTAAATTTTAGTATTAATCTCACATTCATTGGCATTAAAAGATTGTCCAAATTGCTGGAAATATAAACTGTACAGAATGTAACTTTTAGGGTTTGGGACTCTCGGTGTAACCGGACGTGCCAAGACAGAAGGCTGGAGATTTATGTGAGAGGTAGGTAGCGTGCTAGGGAAGGATCGCAAAATAAGGATTTGGGAGCCTCCGAGAGCACAACAATTGGATAGGGTTTAGAAGACGTACTTGGGGAAGAGCTGATCTTCCCTTTATATACCCTGTTGGGCCCAAATACGTAGGGATTGGTTGTCACCGGCCCGGAGCGTCCGACATTTCAGGGCTTATCCTTTGATGCGCGTAAGTCGGATGGTCGGTTAGCTCTTCGGCCGATCCGACCTTGTGTTGGGCTCGGAAGAGATTGGGGCCCATGTCTAGCTTCTGGGCCGTGTAGGTCCAGTATCCAGAACAGTTGCCCCGAACTTAGGAAGCTTCGGAGGGTCCGAGCTTTGCAAGTTGATGACATCGTAAAGTGTATAGGTCGAATCTTCGGAAGAGCCGAGCTTTATGGTTTGGCATGCCCCGAGCTCGTGGATGGTCACGTCGGATCTCCAAAAGACCGTTTCGGTCGTATTGGTTGTCTAGAATCTTCTTGGAAGGGAAACGTCAGTTCGATTTGACAACCGTCATTCAATGCGTGTTGGAGATCGTGGGGGGAGAGAGAGTGTTTTCCTCTTGGAATTCGTTTTTAATGATGGCTATTGATGGGGGGGTGTTTTATTACCATTACGCCCTTCCCAACCGTCGACTTTTTGAGGGGATACGAAACGGTTTCTCTCCTTTTTGTCTTTTGTTTCAAAGTTAAAAGGAGAGGGAGAGTGAAGGGAGAGGTCTTTCACTTCTCATTTCTCTCGTTCCTCCACTTCTCTCTCTTTCCTTGTTTCATTTATCCTCTTCTCTCTCCTTCGTTTTCTCCGTTTTCTTGCTTGCTTCGAACGGGAAGTTGTTCATCAAGTGTTTCTTAGAAGGTTTCTCTGGAGGACCTGATTGCTTCAAGTCTCCTTTCTTCAACCTCATTTCCAGGTATTACTTTTCTTCTTGTATGCATTAGCATGTTTAGTTTGGTATCTTTCGGGGTTCTTCCGCCATTTCCCTTTTGATGGGGTGAAAGGACCAATGCTGCCGTGAACGGCGGTTGTTTTTGCCGTCTGTTCTTTTGTTTTGGTAAAACTGAGTTTTCCGGCTTGTTTTGGTGTTTTCTTCCCTTCATCAGGTGATTATAATGGCAGAGAACCCTGAAGCCGGCCCAGAGGCCGCCGCGGCCGAGGTGGTCCAGATGCCACTGGAGTTGTCGCCCCTTTATCGGTGGGTGGCACCTGATGTTTTAGGGGCGCCGCCGATTCTAAGCCAAGCATACGTGGACGAGCTTAAAGAGTCCGGGGTGATTTTCGGCGGGGGTGAACTAGAGCGCCGATATAGGGTAGAGGCGGCGCGTCGGGGTGAGCGCGTTTGTTTTATGAATTTAAACCACCCGACAAAGCCACATTGGTTGTGGGTGAACGAAGTGATGTTCACCGAATTTGGGATTCGGGTTCCGTTTCCGGATTTTCAACAGCGCCTTTTGAATCGGGCATGCGTCGCGCCGTCACAACTTCATCCTAACGCTTGGGCGTCTATCCGATGCTTCGAGTTAGTGACGGAGTGGTTGCAGCTGCCGCAAGAGCCGGAAATTTTCCTTTGCCT
>JASCZI010030275.1:0-18121 GCA_036250425.1 Stylosanthes scabra
ATATATATATATATATATATATATATATATATTACAAGGTGATTTTGACTGAGATGAATCATGGTCGGTGACGTTTAAGCAACGGTAATAACATTTTAATCTTTCTTAATTTTTACGCCAATTAATTATTTAGATTAAAATTGACGCTGATAGTACATCTTAATTTTTACGCTAATTTAATATTAAGATTAAAATTGACGCCGACAGTACATATTTGCAAGCTGGGCTTGAACTCAACGCTAACTCAAGTAACAGGCTTGAATTCGAAGCTAACAGCAGCCTATATATTGGGCTCACTCTTATCTCCTCCAAACACCACAAGACCTCGATTGGGCTTCCACAATTTCCATTTTTTTTATGTTTTTTTTTCCTTTCAGTTGTTTTTGGTCTTCATTTGTTCCTCTTTGATCTACGTAGTGGGCGCCATCGTCACCATAAACTCACTTCTATTTTCCGGCGAAATGTACGGCCACAAACACCGCTATCACCCTGGCGGAGACGATAACCTCCTCTATCAGCCGAAGCTGAAGCATCCTCTGCACCACATGGCGAAACCCTAACTTAAACATTTCTTATGGCACTTGAACCCTGTTTCTTGGAAAGCCGTCTCATGATCGTCAATGCAGAACGCAAGGTATACTTTTCGCACCTTCAGCTATCTTCTTGCCACAATCTGTTCTCACTCTAACTGTTTCTTTGATTTTGGCTACGGTTTCATAATTGGTGATTTATTAATCTTTTCTCATTTAGCGGAAGCCATTGAAATGAGAGAGAAGACGAAGAAGGAAATGCGGTGTGAGAATGGCGACGCTTCAGAAGCCATGGAACGTGTAAGGCTCACATTGCCAACGAGCAATTCCGCCTCCGCAAGATTCTTCAATGCACCAGGTTCGACGGCATCATGGCGGTATTACTCTTCTTTTTTCTTTTTTCTTTTTTCTTCAGCTTCCACCCGACGTGCTTCTCCGCTCTTCTCTGACTAAACATGTTACTCATTGTAAGGTCTCTTCTGAACAAAAATTCCTGTCATGGCATCTAGTTTATGGTTAGCCCAATAATTCAACTCTCTTTCTTTCTTTTTTTTTTTTCTTGCTCAAACATCTCTTTCTGTTTTGTACTTTTTTATTAGTTTTTGGGCCGAATATAATTTCTTGTTTAATTTTGGTGAGCCCACAACCACATCTGGGCCAACGTGGCGACGACGGCGCGTGACAAAACAACACCACGTTCCTACACTAACCGAAGAAGAAGAAGAACTGAAGAAGAAGCCCTCACTCTATATCCGTTCACAGCGTTCGTGTTAGATACTATTAACTAACAATTATACTCGCTTCTGTGTAAGTATCGGAGAACTACACGTATCCGTCTCCGTATTCCATTTGCACGTCGTTGACCAGTACAGCAGACAGCAGTAGCTGCAACGGTATTGACGTGAAGATGAAGTCGTATAGGTTGTCAGAGCTGAGTGATTCTGAGCTTCAAAGCCTCAAAGCTCGCCCTCGCATCGATTTCTCTTCTGTTTTCTCTGTGGTCAGTGTTCTCTCTTCAATTCTCCCCTGTTTATGAATGCATCCTCATTTTCACATTGTCGCCCTTTGCAAATTCGTAGGTAAACCCCATTGTTGATGACGTTCGCACAAGAGGCAATGCTGCTGTTAAAGAGTTTGTGCTTCTCCTTGCTTTTTTGTTTTATTTTATTTTTTCATTATGGCTTAAAGATTGTTGGTTATGATGTATCAAAACTTGAACCTTTTATTTTTCCCGGTAGATATACTTGGAAATTTGAGAAGGCTAAATTGGATAAGGTAGTTGAGATTGTGTCCGAGCTTCCTGATCCGGTGGTAGGTTTTGTTTGTTTATTTCTCTTGAATTCAAATTGAAATTCTGCAAATAATTTTCTGGTTTGAGTGAATAATAGTAGGTATTTGCTGTTTTCTTTTTTATTCTTTAACTTCATGTTGTTTTATGGGGAGTACAGCTTGATGAAGCTGTTAAGGAAGCTTTTGATGTGGCCTACAGCAATATATATGCATTCCATGCTGCTCAGAAGACACCTGAGAGAATTGTTGAGAACATGAAAGTATGTGTACCATTCCAATTCTTATTCTTACTTTGGATCATTCATGTTTAATTAAGTAAAAGTTTTAAACAGTTGAGAACAAAATATCTAAAGATATGTTAACTGGTGTCCTTTTATGACAATTGGTGCTTCATGCTTGCAACCTTACTTAGAAAATTCCTAGAAAGATTAATTAAGAAATACATGGAAGATTTATTCTGGTTCTAGTCATATGTGCATAACTGTCCCTGATTTGTGAATTTTCACCATTATGTTTGTGCCAAGTCCTTTCATTTTGTAATTATGTTAATGTGTTTGTTCATTCTTGGGGTGCTACACCAATATTTTTGTTTAGTGTTTTGAGTCTTCTGAAATTGTCAGGGAGTTCAATGCAAGCGAGTTGCAAGAAGTATTAATTCTGTGGGTCTTTATGTTCCAGGGGGAACTGCTGTATTACCATCAACAGCTCTGATGCTCTCTGTTGTAAGTGAATAGTTATTCATTAGTCCTTGTATCATGTCACAATCTTATAAGTGCTAGGTGATCATTGATGTTTAATTGTTTTTGGCTATCAGCCTGCACATATTGCTGGATGTAAAACTATTGTTCTTGCAACTCCTCCATCTCAGGATGGCACTATATGCAAGGTACTTTTCCATATTGTGTAAGAAGTATAATTGTGTGGTTGACTTTTTTTTAAAAAAAAATTCAGTGTTTTTTTTGTGTGTGTGGCAGGAAGTACTATATTGTGCAAAGAAAGCTGGGGTAACTCATATCCTCAAAGCTGGAGGAGCTCAGGTTTGAAGCATGATAATATAACCCCTTTTGTGCCTGGTTCTGTGATTCTAGTCTAATTCTTTAGCTATCCGTATATGCATTTATGTTAAAATTTCTTTATACTTATGAATGAAGCAATAAAAAATATGACATTCTTCTCCATTGCAGGCTATAGCTGCGATGGCTTGGGGAACTGAAACTTGTCCCAAGGTGAATTTTCTAACTGTTGTTTGTTTCACTAGATTTTCCATTCAAATTATTGTTTGTAGTTATTGGACCGAGCTTTGCTTTTTTCAATGAATATTAGGCATGTTATCCTATGTGTAGATGATTTAACTATCGTCTCCATCATAACCTATATCAGCATTTCAAAATAAATAAACAAAGAAAAAAAAAACAAACTTATATCAGTGCAAGTTCATATTACTTATTATATATGGCAAATTTAATTATGAACATTTTACAATGCTTTTGCAGGTTGAGAAAATTTTTGGCCCTGGAAATCAATACGTCACAGCAGCAAAAATGATACTTCAAGTAAGTATTCAATGTGTATATGCATTGCATTTCAAGCAACATCTCATAGTTTTCCTGCAGTATCACTATTTAATTTTCAAATCTCTGCAGAACAGTGAAGCCATGGTTGCAATTGACATGCCAGCTGGCCCATCAGAAGTTTTGGTCATTGCTGATAAGCATGCGATTCCTCGTCATGTAGCTGCCGATCTACTTTCCCAGGTTTGATGGGTTTTAAAATGCTTCAATTTGCATCTCAATAGTAGATTAGTATTGAATGTTATTTAGAAAATCCTTTATGCACCTCATTCTGTTGTAACTTAAAATTTTCAGGCCGAACATGGCCCTGACAGTCAGGTTGTTCTTGTGATTTCTGGCGAAGGTGTGAATGTGAACGCCATAGAGGAAGAACTCAACAAGCAGTGCCAGAGTCTTCCAAGAGGAGAGTTTGCTGCTAAAGCCCTCACCCACAGTTTTATAGTTTATGCACGTGATGTACTTGAGGTCATAATCACATCTTTCTTTGTACCAAATGGCTCCTGTTAGCATCTTCATTAATGCTTACTTTGGAGTTTCTGAACTAAAATTTGTTTTTGCATCTACACTCTCCAGTCAATAAATTTCTCAAACCTATATGCACCAGAACATCTCATTGTCAATGTGGAGGATGCAGAGAAGTGGGAGGGTTTTATTGAGAATGCAGGTATGACTTCTGTAACTTTGGCATGTTCACTTTTTGCCTATAAAAACCTTGTGTGCAGTTAAACTGAAACTGGATGCAAACACTTCTAAAAGAAAAAGAAGCAGCAAAAGCAGATACATGATGACAATTTTAGATTTCTACTGATTTGTCTCTACACTACAGGTTCTGTCTTCTTAGGGCCGTGGTCACCAGAGAGTGTTGGTGACTATGCAAGCGGAACAAATCATGTGCTTCCTACTTATGGATATGCAAGGATGTACGGTGGTGTTTCATTGGATTCTTTCCTCAAGTACATTACGGTGCAGTCTCTAACAGTGGAAGGCTTGAGAAAGCTTGGGCCTTATGTAGAAACCATGGCTGAACTTGAAGGTTTGGATGCTCACAAGCGAGCAGTTACCCTAAGGCTTGAAGACATAGAAGCAAAGTTTCAATTTTCAACTTGAGATGATACCTCAATCTGATACACACGCGATCTTTGTAAGTCTGCGCTCAACTTTTTTATCACTCATGACTAAGCAGTTGCCATTTTGATGGAATAATTTAAATGTTTTTCATCAACGTTTGTTTTCTTGTTTAAGTCCAATGTAACAATATAACTGTTGTTCATGAACCTTTGCATGAAGTAAAACCACTGGTATTGGTTGTTGGTAGCTGTGACACAATTGACTTCACTACTTTAGTGCTGGTCTTTTTCCTCTCTTATTGTCCGGATAAGATGAAAATTAACCAACATCTATTATATTGCACTTCCCTAGAAACCAAAAGTTCAAGTAAAATGAAAGAAAAAACGCTGAAAGGCGAACTTAGATTCTTATTTGGGCGGAAAGATGGGGAGCCATCTAAATCTACTATTCTACTCTGCCCCTGTCATTGTCTCAACTAGAAAGTAACAACTATGCATGAAATATCATCATAGCTTCCTAGAGACTTGGCTTCTTCAACTAACTTCTTAGCAGCTTTCTTAGCATCATCAACATCATCTTTGATACAGTCACAAGCATCCTGATTTGTCATCACCTGCATCAGAGTAATGGAGATATTTTATGCATTCTCTACCCCCATCATAAATCTCAGTTTTTATAAAAATTCACTCATACCTTCCACAGACCATCACTTGCCAAGATGATGAAGTCAGTGTCATCATCAATCTTCCGGATCATCACATCTGGCTCTGAAGTAATGTGCTCCTTCAGTTTTCCATCTCCAAATGCTCTTGTCATTGCTAATTGGCCGTCCACTCTTGGAATATCTCCTAATTCCATCATATACTTAGGTAATTCAATGGTGGAACTTGTTTATGAAAATAATGTTTGCATTAAACTAGGTTTGATGCTTATAACAAATATGTTATGTCTTGATGGAGACATTACCTGGTCTTGTGAACACACAGCCCCCTCTGCTTTCAACAAGATCTTTCTCCTTCTCTGGTTCATGATCCACAGTTATTGGTTTTGCAATGCCATTTTTGCATGATATCGCTCGAGAATCGCCAACATTGGCTACAAGCAGCTTCACTCCGTCAATTAGTATTGCTGCAACGGCTGTTGATCCTCCCCGCGAATCTGCTATATTCTCTAAGATCTCATTGTCTGTAGCCTTGCAGGCTTTCTTAACAGCATGCACTGGTTTCTCCCAGAAACTAGGCTATCCATTCAGGATCAACGAATCAAATATCAGGGAGATGATGGTTTTGATTAAGATTAAATATACCCATGATTAAGGGATATACCTCATTCAGTATATTTTCAAATAGATGGCTTTGCAAGTATTTGGCAACATCATGACCTGAATGTCCATCAAATATTGCATACAATCCCAAGTCATAACCGTTGAGCTTCTTATGTTGAGCAAAAATGTAGTCCTCCATTCCATGGTTCAACTTTCCTTCGGTCAAGTGATATCCATGGCTGAAATGTCGAGCAAAATGCTTGCTATTTTCATCTCCATCTTTTATGAGCAGACCTTCATGAAGTTCCTGCTATAACAAGAATTAAAAGATCTGAAACTTCACTACAAGTCCCACGAAGTTTACTTTGTCAAAATTTTGATTTCAAATTGACAATATTTCTCTGGAGAAGAATTCAAGGAGACAAGGACGTGAATACCTCTGCAGTTGTGCCGTCATCTCCTAGTAAGTACTCTCCTTCCTCTCTATGATCATCAGCATCAGCTGCATCCTTATCTGCCTCTGGGTTTTCTTCATCAGCATTGTCTTTAACATCATTGTCATCTTCATCCTCACCCTATTTTTTTTCTATCAAGTCATCTTGCTGCTGTAAAATACAAGAATTTGCTTGGTGAGGAAGGTCCACTATATACACATGCCGAATAAGTTGATAAATAACTTCCAAAATCAGGCATTTATTCGAGAATAACCTTTCTTTCAAGGGAGTCAATATGGCTTGCCATCCTTGATCTCTGCTTCTGATATAATGAAGCATTAATTAAAATTTAAAATAACTCAAAAACTTTGGATCTTGGACGCAAGAATTCTACTCAGACAACGAAATAAACTCACTCGGATGAACTCCATTTTCCATGGGGGAGTTATATGCTTAGCTACTCACACTTAATTATAGGTGCACTTGTTATGCCTAAGGCCTAAGGGCACATAGAAGTTGCATGTTTATATTATATACACCTTGAATGCAGCAGCATTCCCTTCAGTTATCAACGTAGGCTTTCTTTTCTGCAGGCTAGAATGGGCCTGATAACAAATTTTCGTGTGAAATGAGAAATACTCGAACTGTGAATATGAGAATGTAAACATCAACCCATATTATGTTTGGAGTATCCAAGATCCTTCACAAGGTCATCACTACTATCTACTCTTTCGGTTTCATCTATGCATTTAAACCAGGAAGCTGTAAATAAATTATCAAGGTTTTATATTCTACCGATTGCATTCTTTTATATTGATGCAACATTGAAGCAAATTGAAGCTTATATAATTATTGGTGTATGTATGCATACTAAGCCACTTACTTGGTCAAAGGGTCAAAGCACCATACCTTCATTTGCTTTGATGGGTGACTTCCTCTTAGCTGAGTTCAGAACTTGTTCATCAAATGATGACACAATTTGAACTTGAGAAACAATAGTGGTAATGTTATTTATGTGCATTTTATTTTATTTTTTAAAATGTGTCTGGACATGAGTGACACGTGTTTGCCAAATACACAAGGTGGTGTCCTTCACCGCTTATGTTTGATTTTGCAAACTTAACAAGTGGTAACCATTTTGATATGTACACTTAACTTTTCATGTTCACGAGACAGGAGTCAAGGTTACTTTACCTTGAAGACTTCTCTTTTATAATATGCAAAAAGAGTTGATTAGAAATCAGGATTATCAAACTCAAAGTTCGGAAATAATACTATTATCGGTGTTAGCACATGAATCCCTGCGGTTTTAAGCAAATATTTATCACCCTCAAGTTTTATTCAATTGTTGTTCTTCCCCGGGTTGCCAAAAACCAATCCAATAGAGCATGTGCTTAGAAAAGGAAAGGAACACTCCACATAACAACTTGCTGCAGCCACTTTGTATCGGAAATCTTTATCTAGAAAATAACTTGTTGATATTTTAAACAGCCCTACCTCATATCCAAACATTAACCCCAACCAAGGTGAACTAAGTGATTTTTTCTCATTCTCACTTGGTGTGTGCGTTACACGCGCAATCCTCCATTCTCCCAAAATCTGAAAACCGTGGAAATACGCGCAATTTTCTCTTCCCAATTTCTCTGTAGCAACTCCTCCACTTCCTTCTTCCTCTTCTTGCTACTGCGTCGCCATTATCATTGCTGTTGTCGCTACCATCTTCGTAATTTTCTTCTTTTTCTTTTTCCTTCTCCTATCCTCCACTGTTACGTTGTTTTTGTTGTTTATGTTATTGTTGATGATGTTTTTCTTCTTCTTGAAACGAACCGAATTTTGTTTAAAAAAAAGGATTTTTATGAAAAGTTGAATTGGATTTTTATGAGAAAAAAAAACGGATTTTCATATAAAACGGAAATGAATTTTCATATAAAAATTGAATTGGATTTTCACGAAAATAGAAACGAATTTTTATGAAAAACGAAAATGAATTTTCAAGAAAAACAGAAATGAATTTTCATACAAAAACTGAATTGGAGTTTCACGAAAACATAGACGCATTTTCATGAAAAACAAAAATAAATTTTCTTTTATTTTCTTTTCCTCCTCCTCCTTCTCCCCTCCTCTCTTTGTGTTATATTTTTTTTTCTTCATATTTCTCTCCACTTTCGGTGCTGTTATCATCCTCCTCGTTGCTGTTGTCGTAGTCTTCTTCTTCTTCTCCTTCTCCTCCTTCATCATTTTCCTTCTTTTTCTCCTTGACGTCGTTGTCGCCATTGACACAATCATCTCCTTATCGCTATTGTCATCGTCGTCTTCTTAACGTGCTAAAGAGAATTAAAAAATTATGAAAACACATGCGTGTGTTCGAAATTTGGTTGGACTTGGTTAACAAAATCATCTCATTGTGTATAATTATTGTTTTTCAAAATCTAAATTTGTTATTTTAAAGCTGACATGGCACCTCAACTTCCTTCTTTCCTCCTTTTGGACTAAATTACCATTACCAAGTACAAATTAACAATAATGTATATCATGTGTTTTTATTTTTTTAAACCAAAACAAAATAAAACAAGATCACAAAGAATTAGGGGTGCAGTGAAGGCTGAGAATTTAGATCAATTGGCAACACTCCTTGCCTTACAAGGTGGTGCACCCCCTTACATCATTATCTAACAGGGATTGAAGTTCTAGAGGTGGAGCACCCAGAAAACAGAACCCATAAGATCCGTTAAGACTTCCTTCTCTGGGAGTATATTGTAGTCTTAGCTCCCATGTCTGCTCTGCATTTATAGGTCTGGTAATAAAACCGTAAAAGGAGGGGAGTGAAGTCATTGAATTGCATTCCCCATATAAAGCATTTCACTTCCCCCTTTGCATTGTCTAAGTACCCCCAGCAGCAATCAGACCAAACCCTTCACAATACAAACTACTTTTGCATTGGAATCGCATTAACCATTTTTTTAAAAAAAATCTCGTTCACTATGCATGTACAGGGTTTTGTGCAGAGGAATGATAATGGCTGCGTATGGGACTTATGAGTTATGATGAAGGTCTTAGACTTGCAGTACTCTAATTTTTTTTTTAATTTTACTTATTTATTATTATTAGTTTTGGTTGGACTAACAGTTTCCAACCTTTAGGTTCAACAAAGCAGCATTGTCCTGCAGAAAACATGTATATTTTCCAAGTACATTGAAGAAAGGAGAGCATTGTCTCAACTCTCAAGTACGGTGTTCGTGAGGAAGCTGTTCTGCAACAAGTAGGTAGAAAATCCCCATCACTCCGGTGTGACTTCGAGTGCTGCTGGTGTAGTTAGACTCCAGAGTTAATTTTTCGCCATCGAAGATCTTGACAGAACCTGGTTTAGGATAACAAGTGCTCATTCCAACAATGTAGCCTGACTCATTTCCTGCCTCATCTCCACTTCCATAATTTGGCATTGAGGTACATATAACCCTTCCATCCTGAAATCCAGTGTGCAAAGATTTCAGAACACAAGCTACACATAACTTAAATCAAAATTCAAGTGAACATGGATTACATAAACATGTATATTTTGATTGTAAATAAATCTGACAAGTTAATCTGCAACCCCCTTAAATTCAAGGGGGCAGAATAGTCATCACCTGTCCATATAGAGTTGATCCAATTCCACCTGAATGCTGATGAGCTACGCCATACACAAAATATACACCCTTTTGCATTGGCAGCCTTGTCCTCTTCACATCAACACATTCATCATCTTTCTTGGGGTCTGAATTGCAAGGATCAACTTTATACTCAATCTGTAACAAAAAAATAAAAGGAATAAATATTCATGTTGCTCAATTATTCCAAGCATTATGTTTCAGAATTAAATTTTGATGAATTCACTTACCAAGCAATCATGATCTGAGCTTGCTATATTTGAAGTATCTGATGTTTTCAAAGTATCGGTCACATCAAACACATAAATCTTAACAGGAATAGCATATTCGTCCCAATCAATCCATTTCACGATGTATCTTAAATAGAGGGTTCTCTTTGGAGCTTGAAAGCCTTTCCTCAACCTGCACTGAGTCTGATCATAGCAACAGTTCAAACCCCCTTCATAACTTGGACTCAAAGGGATGCCATATTCATTCATTGTAACATTATAAAGGTCACACCTACACTCAGTGCACCCTAGCTTATCCTCTACACCTCGTGTATCAATGGCGTGGACATTGAGAAACCATTTCTCCTCATACCCTTCTGGAACCTCAGCAGGGTTGCCTATTTCTATCCCAAAAGGATCTGGAATATCAGTATTTGTTCCTCTTGTTTCGGATCCAATTCCATAATAAAATCTAAGAATATTCCCCTGGCACATGCCACTATTTCTTATCATAATATGTGAGTTCGAGAATGAGTCTGACACATGAAGCACACGATGAGGATCATATCTTGTGTCTGTCAGAAGTTTTGATTTGGATTCATAGTACCTATAAAGACCCCAATGGTGGAGATAAGTTTCGTAGAGAGGAACAGAGTTGCCAGATTCATCAACAACTTCAGCATTGAAACCCTTGAGAGCAACATGACCTCTTGGAAACTCAATATCATAGTAATATCTATTCGAAACTGATCCAGGCCCAAGTTCAAAACCGGGGGAATAATGAACAGCTGTCTTAATTTTATTCTGAGTGTTCCAAAAAGAACTTGAGCATGGTGTGAGTAACACAAGGAATAGTATTGCCATTGAAATCACCATATCATTAGTTGCAAAGGACATGTTGATAGTTGACCTGTCATCAAAATCCCTACTATTAATCACTAATCAACTAACTATAAATTACAGTTACAAAACAGAAACAGATTGAATAGAACACACTATGTTCACACAAACAGAAGCAATTAGAAACCGGATCAATGAAGAGTGCTACAATAACCGGCAAAACAGAGTTTACACCTTGCATGGCACTTGTTCATCAACGTAAACTAGAGAAATTTTATGAACAGCATGGTTTCAGCGACTTACCTTCAAGAGAGTATAGAGTGTTTGAATGGTGAACAAGATTTATAGGCAAGGTAAGTTACTAAATTTCATGAGAGAGACATCCTCACGTGTGAAACTCATACTAGCATGCTATGGATACTGACAAGATTTCTTATATAAAGCAAGCTAAATCTCAAAGGATTTTGATATGCATAAAAAAAGATAAATAGTAAAATAGAAGTAATTAAACAAATTAACAAAATTAGTTTTGTATGGAAATGTTGCACGTGGCGCAAGATGAGAGTACTCTTATGTCTCTTTTTCCTGAGAAGCAATAGAATAGTAGTAACGTTATTTATGTGCATAGTGAAGTCCAGAGTGAGATGAATGACATGTGTTTGCCAAATATATGAGGTAGTGTCCTTCACCGCTTATGTTTGATTTTGCAATCTCAACTAGCGGTAACAGTTTTGATAGGTACACTTAAATGCTCATGTTCACGAGACAGGAGTTACTGTTACTTTAGCTTGAAGATTTCTCTTTGTATTCTGCAACAAGAGTTGATGAGAAAACAAGATTATCCATGCTCAAGTTAATAGATATTTTTAAAATATCAGATTTGTTATTTTAAAACTGAAGAGCACCTCAACTCCCTTCTTTCCTTATTTTTCGACTTATTTATCATCACCAAGTACAAATTAACAATAATGTATATCATGTGGTTATATATTGATTGAAATTTTGTTCACTTGACATTGTAAAATAACAAAGTTTTATTTTAGTAGGCATATCATATCCCTAGAGGAAATCCATACATATTTGGTATTTGAAGTTGGCAGAAAATATGAGCAATACAAACTTCAAATCATCAAATGCTCCTCCACCTCAGCAATCTCTGATTGTGCTTGGACAGTTGTCCTAAACGCTTTCAAGCTTGCATGTTCAAAACATAGGACAAAGAAGTTAATAAATAAATGCAAGCATATATATATATGAGGTAGTGTTAATTTTGGACAGTGTGCATATAAAAAATAGAATATATACCCAAATTAATCCCCAAAGAATTTTGAGGTAGACATTTTAATCCCTAACAAAATTAATTATCAGATTAGTCCCTAATGTTAGTAAACGTCAGACATTTTAGTTCTTTATTCATCTTCTCCGTTAACCATTAACGGTCCGATCCGATGTGGCACGTGGATGTGTCTAAGCAACATCTATTAACATTTGGGACTAACCTAGTAATTAATTTTGTTAGAGACCAAAATGTTCACTTCAAAATTCCTTAGGACTAATTTGGGTATATATTCTAAAAAATAAGTAGTGCTAGTGATAGTGTACTCACTTCAACATTTGGGATATGAGATATTTTACACCAATCAGGTCCTGTATCTCTTTTGCATTTCTCAACTAGCTGAGGGCATCCAAATATCTTCAAATTCTGAAGGTTATGAACACTATCAATATTATGTGGCAGTGCTAATTTTGGACAATCAGCAATTAGAAGGGTTTCAAGTGATGTCAGAACTGGCAACCATTCTGGAAATGTTGTTAAGCTCTGACACTGTGAAAGGCCCAGATATCTGAGAGTCTTAGAACATCTTCTCAGCCAATTTGGCAATGCTAACAATTCTGGTAGTTGGTTGATTGAGAATTGTTCAAGTTTCAAGGAATAGTCGTCTTCAATTTCTTGTTCACCTTCATCTCCAAAATGAGTCACCTCAAGACAAGCCTCAATGCTAAGCCTTTTCAAAGCAGTTAAGTGCCCCAAATCATGTGGAAGGAATGCTAAGTTTTCACAATTCCACAAAATCAAGATTTGCAAAGAACTGAAGGTCTTGAAACCTATATAAGACAAATCATTCACTTGTGTGGTGATCCACAAAATTCTAAGGCTCACAAGATTCCTCAAGTTTTTGGGAATGTATTTAAGTGCTACACATCTACACAGATTAAGAACTTCCAAGTTCTGCAGCTTGCAAATGGAATCTGGTAGTTTTTCCATCCTTTGGCAATAACTCAGATTAAGATACCTCAAATGCTTCATCTTGTTGAAACAATCAGGCAAGAACTGAAAATTTGAACTTTGTAGATTCAACACCCTGAGGTACCTTAATTCCTTAGAAACCCATCTAAGAAATGGTCCAGTGATTGCACTTGCACTTTCACTTGCATGCCAGAATCCAATGGTTTGGACCTTACTCAACATTTTATTACCAAAATTAGGTACTCCTTCTCTACTCTCAGAAAATGATAAATGGTGCACATTTTCTCTCACATTAGTTGAATTGAACTTTACCGCAGCCCTTTCATTTTGCATAGTGGACACAGCAAGGTCATTAATAAGATCATGCATCTTAAAGTAAGATATTCCGAGATGCTTAAGTTCTTCAAAAATAAGGCCATCAACAACTACTTGATCTTCGGGAACACCTTCAAAGAAAGATTTTGAAACTAACTCTTGAATATAGAACTCTCCAAGATCTTCTGCCTCTTCATCTTCATTGTTGCTTTGTAGTAGTCCATGTGCCATCCAAAATGATATCAGCTCCAAATTGCTATACTCATGACCCTTAGGGAAAACTGAACAATAGGAGAAACACCTCTTCAATTCAGATGGCAGGTGATTATAGCTCAGTCTCAATGCAGCCAAAATCCCATCTTTTTGTTGGTCTGTTTTCCAAATTTCACTATCTCTAGCTTTCTTCCACGCATTTTCTCGATGTTCTGAGCGAAGCATGCACCCTAAACTCACCACTGCCAGGGGCAACCCTTTGCACTTTCTAACAATCTCCTTCCCAATTTCCACAAGCCTAGGGTACTGGTTTCCCTCTCCTGCTTGAAATGCACACCTGAGAAATAGCTTCAGACAATCTTCATCAGGAAGATATAGCAGTTTATAAGCTTTCCCCATGATCGAAGCAACCTTATCACTACGAGTTGTCACGATAATCTTGCTTCCAATTCGGTTATTTTCATTATCATGCATTCCTACTAACAGATTTCTCAACTCGCTCCAGGCTCTATAATCTTCATTCCAAACATCATCAAGAACAAGCAGAAACTTCTTGCCAACTAGTTCCTCGCGCAGCAAATTCTGTAACTGATCATAACTATAATTGTGATGGGCATCTATATCTATTCCAGGCATAGCCTTAAGAATCTCTAATGCCAACCTCTTAACATCAAAATCATCAGAAACAAACACCCACATTCGCAGTTCGAAATTCTGGATCACCCTATCATCATTGTACACTAGCTGTGCAATTGTGGTCTTCCCCAAACCTCCAATTCCAACAATTGGAATAACATCAATAATCTCATCATTACCACAATCTGATGGTGGAACCATCAATAAACCAACGATCTTGTCTTTCTCCTCATCTCTACCAATCACATCAGAAGGCCTAACAGAAGATTTAGTCTCCCTCCAATCCAACTTTGGAACATGAACATTACTACTACTACTACTTGCATGAATCTCTGAGAGACCAAATTGCATCCTAAGAGTACCTAATTCATCTATACTCTTCTTAATTTTCTTGATCTTATGAGCCATCTGAATACGAAATGCTAGAGGGTTAGAGAGTGAGAAGAAGCGCTTTACCTTTCTTTTGAAGCTCCCTTGAGTCTTCACAACCTTGTTCCTGAGTGCTTCACATTCAATCTCATCCAAGATGTCACGAGCATCAAAGAAAGAATCCCTGAGCTGCTGCAGCCACACCATGATGCTCTTACTTTCTGTTTGCTTGTTCTCAGCATCCAAAATGAAAGCATTGATGAATCTGAGAGAGTTCTTAAGGGTGTCAATTTCATCTTTGAGACCCCATAAGAGTGAAATCTCATTGTAGGTAGCAGAATCTACCTTGGTCAAGATATCGGTTAGCAAACCAGAAACTAAGAAAAACATGTTCTCAAGAAAAGCAGTGAATGATGCTGAGAAGAAGTTGCATAAAATAAAACCAGTGGAAGATATTGAAGGAGACACCAACTATCACATGCTGCAGCAGCAAGTGGCTACTGCCTAGTAATAAGTAGGTGGTACAAAAAGAATGATAATGTTTGATTTCATTTCATGTTGTTATTAATATTTTCTATCAAACTGGTTAAAGAATTAAGGATTCTCTCATGACTACAGGTGAAAAATCAACTATAAAAATGTATTAAATAATATATACAGTAACTATATATAAAAGAGTTTAATTTTGTAAAGAGTTTTAGACGAGTGTTTATATGATTTTGGAAAATGTTTTGCTATACAAAATATATATAAAAAATGATAAAATTACATATATATTCATATTTATATATAAATATATGGTGATTAATTTTAATGACTAATTTTGATATGTAAATAAAATTGTTATTTTGAAAATAATGAATTTAAAAATTAATTATTTTTACTGATATTATAATACATGATTAATTATCTTATAATTTTTTTTTGTGTAAAAGTATAAATTAAATATCTACCACTAACTTTTTGTGTAAACTTAATATTTTATGATGAAATAAAACGAGATAACTAAATTTTATTGGTAGCTAAGTTTAACTGAATTGGATGAGATAAGTATATTTATATAAATAATAGAGATGAAATATATTAAAATATTTATTTATATATTCATTTAATAAAAATAATTTTTAGCTTTGCTATAATTTAGATTTTGTTTCACTATGTTATTTTCGTCCCTAAGGCTTCACTTTATTAAATGTAAAAACACATGAATAATATATGAATATATATCTAAACTTATTCTAAAATATTTATTAAAGTAAAATAAGATTTGTTTACAAAAATTCTAAACCAAATAAACCAAGATTAGTCAACAAAAATATTGAGAAGTCACAAAATAAAAGATTGGACCGATATTGGTTGGCTGCTATTTTTTGTGACGTGGCATCATAAATTTCCTTTGACGGCTACAAGAAAAAAGGGAGCAGGGTGCACCGTCAATAAGAGGGTTCCCTATAAAAGATGACTTCCTTCGAAAACCGATTCAACTATGAAGGACAGAAAGAAAACAATGAATCCATGAAAAATCGGTTGTTGAGGAGGAACAATGGCATTGCTTGTGATGATTGCTACTCTGATTCTCGTTGCATGGATCGTTTCCCTCTTCACAATCCTCATGCTCTCGTTCTTCCCTTTCACCAATAACAGAGCTTCACCTCTTCGCAAGAGGACCAACGTCTTGCTCGTTATTTCTCATCCCGATGATGAATCCATGTAAGTTCAAGTTCTCTTCTTCGTCGTCTTTGTTCGATAACTGCATTCACAATTTGATATATATGTGTCAAGGCGAAGTGCTGTATAAAGATCCTAAACTATGAGCTGGTAATTCCTTTTGGTTTCTTTAATTTTCTCATGGAAATAGGGATTGCATTTGTTAGGGTTTCAGTTACCCCTATTCTGACAAACTAAAGCTAATAGGAAATGGCTGAAAAAAAAGATAGATTAATGCTCACTACTTCACTGCTCAATATAGAAATTCTATAATTTTTAGGAAATTGCATCTTCTGATTGGTGGCAGAATTGTGCAGTTGCAGTTCAAAAGAAAGCATATATTGTCATATTTTTTGGTTAGGATTTCACATTGTGTTGAAAACTTGTTCCGTTTCTGCAGGTTCTTTACTCCAACTATTAATTTTCTGACTTCAAGGGGGCACAATGTTCAAGTACTTTGCTTATCTATTGGTGATTAACTTGGGACTGTTAGTTTTTGTCTTTTATTTTATGCCTCTTTATTTTGTAAGTGTGGTTAGGTGCTTAGTTTTACTTATATAAATTTTCACCCATGTTTTATTAAATGGAAATTAGTTGCATTCTTCTGTCCCACCATTCTGTAGTTAATTCGCCGTCAACATGACATCTTAAATTAGTAAAGCAATTTTAGTTATTGTGTTGAAGAAGAAGTTAACTTTGATCCGTTCTCTCCTGTCAACGTAAACTCTTAGCATTTCATAGTCCATACAGATCGACCCCTTGGCACTGGTATCTGGTGCAAATGGATAGTACGGAAAATGTCCAATTTTATGCATTGACATATATCATGTATCTTTTATTTTATTTGTCAAATATGTATACTCTTGTAATATTATAGATCTGGCTTTAGCCTGAGAGTGTGGGGTTAATTCCGGTTATCTGTTTCCACTGTTTGGATATAATGATATATATATATATTTTTTCTATAATCTACAATTATATACAAGGCCCTTTACACAAAATGAAATTTAATTTCACATACAAAAGCTGGAAAGTTATCTTAGCATGTCCGGTATGCTCTTCTAATTCTCAAAAAAATGGAAGCTTCAAACTTAGCCACTTTAAAGAAAAGTCTCACTATGCTATGAATTTGATGTATATGTTTTCCCTTGGATTTCTTCTCTCTTTTTTCTTTTTTTCAAAAAACTTATTATTATTATTTAAAACTCAGTTTGATTTATTTATGTAGGTGATGCAGATGGTAAAGGAAATATCAGAAAAAGAGAGTTGTTTCAGGCTTGTGTAGCCCTCAAGGTAATTCACAAAATTGCTCAAAATGGTTGTGGTTTGACTGGTTCAAAATCATATAAGAGCTTCCCATTAAATATTAAGCATTGCCCTGTTATGAAATTATTAAACATAATCTTTATTGGAAAATTTGATCATTTAGTGGTCATAGGCTCATAGCTTTCCAATCATAGAACAAAATTTCTTGGTGAGCCTAGGACACCTTTCATCGGGTAATGGTCTTTGCATTAACAAAAGATAACACACACTTTCTTACAACTTCATGAGGTTATTCTTTACATGACATCAGAAATCATGTAAACAGGTTCCAATGCAACAAGTGAAGATTGTCAACCATCCAGATCTGCAGGTTCTGATCAAATAAGTCCCTGGAGTTGTAGAATTCAGTATTACTTCTGGTCTTATGGTTAACTCCTTATATTACCATTGTTTATTGTGTTGTCATACCCAGGATGGTTTTGGTAAGGTTTGGAACCATAGTTTATTGGCGAAT